>VDFB02385127.1:0-29590 GCA_007258455.2 Sequoia sempervirens | reverse complement strand
TTGTAATGTCCCACCCTGATTTTTTTTTGGTTTGGTGAAACAATCAAATAGGACAGCAGATATTACATACCATAACACTCATATTTCAACTCGGGAATGATACCCACAATTTGATATTGCATTATAGAGTGGGTAGAATGCTGAATACATTGAAATTAGATAGTATCTCAAATACCCAGTTGAGCCAAACACTCAATGATCATGTTTTTGACATACCCATAAGCTGTATTGAGTTTGTAGGTCTGATACAAAGCTTGTATAATAACATATGACAAGATTTACCAATGCCCAGTAGGGTGAACAACACTTATAACAATATTACAAGATACCCATATGAGTAAATCACATCAAAAGGGCAAACAATACATACCCATTTGCTGATATCATGCACAGGTCTGAAAATTGATTACAACAGCAAACTGAAGCTCCGGAAATGTGCCAACAAACCCTCCAAACCCTAGTTGTTCCACTCCAAAGTATCAATCTTCAATAGTCCAATATGAAATGCCTCCAAATACACTCAAGGGAATCTAACACCCTAGGCATTTGACCTCCAAATGCTCCACGTCCTGTTGTACCAAAATGTACGGCCTACAAAGTGGCAAACCACTTCAAAACAGTCCCAATTTCTGCACTTAACTCTTCAAAATATGCTCAGATATATATGTGGAATTATCATTCAAATAAACTTGATATTTGTCTTGGAAAATCTCTCTGCGACAATCCTACAACTATGCCAATAAGCTCAAGCACAATCCCTGCAATGAGACTACCAACAACATTCAGCTCTGTGTGAAATCTGTATGATTCCACCAGTAATTCCTTTCCTACACAAACTGTAACTTTGAATGAGTCACACTGTAATAACCTAGATGGATCTTTCACCACCGCAGCTATTCTTCTCCAAGAGGGTTTTCGTCCTCAAGAAGGCTGAGATGAACCAAGTTCAATCTCCCAGAACCACGAGGGTTTCATCAAAGGAAAATATAATAATCTCCATAATCCAAATGAGCCCCTCAAATGCCTTTTTATACTTTTTCGCCGAACTCTCCAAAAGCTTATATTTTTAAAATTCACTTTTTAATTAAAACTCCATTTTAGCTCCGAAAAGGACATTTAATTAAAATAATCATAATTTGACACAAGGTCCTTATTTTATGCATCCATGATTTAAAACATTTCATCCTCGGTTCGATGAGCTATAACACTAAGGTGCTTTTAAAATATTTTAAATATATTTAGCGACCTTAGTAAAATAATTAAAATAAAGCCATTAATACACCCATTTTGTGGAAACTGTCAAAATGCATCAAAAACGAAAACTGACTGCACTGGAGTGATCCAATGAAGAATAATGATAAACAGAGCCAATCAGGGCAACTTACTATAAATAGACACCCTCTCCAAGATTCTTGGAAAGCACACCAGAAGCCAAAAATCACCCTGAAAAGTGGCATATGAGTCCTCCAAACCACCTTGAGCTCATTGGAATCTTCAAATAACTCCTCTGATAACGTTGACACACATCCACAAGGTCAGTGCCAACTACACTACAAGGAGACCTAAAATGGGGCATTACACCAATAATTTACCCTTCAATGTGGTGAACAGCCCGTATTAGGAAGGGTTGATAAATGCACCAACAATTGTGAATAAGGGATTTAAGACTCAACAAATAAGTATTTGAGTGGGCCATTGCAGAGTAAGCTATAAAAATACGGTGTGTGGTTGATGATCAAACAAAGTATAGTGGAGAAAGGGTTGCAGCATCTTATTAGATAGATGGATAGATGGGTGGAATGGGAATCTCAACATTTTAGTGGCCAAGAGGTTGGAGTTGAAAATGTGTCCAATTTATCACAAACAATATGTTGGCATACAATTCGCACCTCTAGAGTGCGTATTGGCAACAGACAGCTATGCACAGTGCGTAATGACTGCTCTTCAAATTAGGAGAGGAAGCTCCCTCTTTTGCTGATATGCATGAAAAAGTAAATGATCTAAATCCTATCTTTTTGACTCGGCTGGAAGAGGCACAAGGTTAAGAAAACCTAATACATTGCAACTAAGGATTTTCTCTAGTTTTGCAGATCTTTAACTACAACTAACTTAATGCTTAATCTATCCTATTTCCTCAAGAGAATGTAATGTCCCCATTTTAGCTATATGCCCTTCAGTGACTGATAGCCTATTTCCGGAAGCTCGTAGGCTCGTCAAAGGTAAAATTAGGGTTTCCTATCTCATTGGGGTTTTGAAGCATTTTTGAAGGTTTGCATGTAGGAGTTTTTGATGCATGTCTGGTGGAGTTTTATAGGTTTTTGGAGAGCTTCAGAATTGTGTGACATACATCTCCATTTGACAACCTTTTCCAGAACTTGCTATTTTTAGCCAACACATTGGAGTTTTGAGATTTGGATTGCGGATTCTTTTTGGATTTCCAGAGAGCTTCGCAATAATATAGCATGCAAAGTGAGTTGAACAACTTTTCAAAATTTACTATTTTAGTAAATTCTATTTATAGCAGTATCATTCTAGCAACAATTCAATCATCTGCAGTTCACATTTCTATTTTGGGCAGTGAGGCTATTCAGTTTGGTCTTCTATTGAATTTGAAGTTAACTTACTATTTTTGGCATTGGCTATTTTTAGTAAGTCTATTGTGGCAGTGGCATTATTAGCAGCTCAGCTCAAGTCATCATTCTATTTCTGGCAGAATCAGTTTGGGCGTTGGTTTTGGCTTTGGCTTTTGTCTCTCCTTTGGACTGAATTTCAACACTTAGTCAATTTTATAATTTGAGTTTGTACCTTGTGCCTAGGCAACAATTTCAAGTTGTTTTTAAAAGGGGACATAAAGGGGTTGATTTGAGCATTTAATATTTATATTAAATGTTTTATTGTGCAACTTGTAAATGGATGCCTAGAGGGAGATGATTAATGTTTTAATAATTCAAATAAAGTGCAACATGAGAGGTGGTGTCCCTTGGAGGAAGCTGAAGAGTTTCTTGTGGGAGTTTCAAGTTGATTCATTTTCCAGCTGAAGAGCCTATTTATTGATGCCTAGCTCATTCATTCTCATCTTTGGAAAATACTGTAAAGTTATGCTACTGAATTGATTTTAGAACCTAGCTAAGGGGAAGCTTAGCAATTTTACTCCATTCTTCGAGCCTGAAACTATGGTTCCCTAGATGGTTGATTGAGAGTGTGCTTCATCCAGAAGTACATATTGAGTTCATTGTGACGATTTAGGTGATAATTTCTGGATTGGAGTTTGCTGGTTCAAGCATGGCTGAAAGTGATTTTCATTCATAGTTGCTTGAGAGAATTTTTATGCATTGTGGGTATTGATCCAATATGTTTCTATGCTCATGGAGACCATTCTAGTCAATTTTCAGATTTTAATTTGCAGCCTGGAACTTTCAAGAGAAATTTTCCTCTTTCTAGGGCCGTACTATCTCCTGGAGGTACATTGGAGTTCAAGCTTGGTCTAAAGTGGCTTATTTGCATTGCTAAATCTTTATATGTTGGACATTTTGTCCTTTGGGAGCTGAGATCGAAGTTTGGAGAGCGTTTGTTGGAGTTTTGGTAAGTGATATAAGCATTTGAATGATTGTTTGCTTGCTGGTCTGCATTTTGGTTCAATGGAATTCTAGAACAAATTTGAAGAAGATATAAGCTGTTTGGAAGAAGATTTGATTTAGTTGCTGGTCTAGTTATTTCAGTTTGTTGGTTTGGAAATCAGACCTGATTATTTCTCTTATCATGCTTTATTTCTTAGTCTTTCAACTCACATTTGCAATCAGAGATAGAGCATAATCTTTGTAGAAGTTTGGAGCAGATTCCATCGTAAAAATCATTGTATTTGGCACTTGTTACTTGCAGATGTTTTGCATTGTAAGACTGTAAACAGTAGTACTGTTCTAGTCATTAATTTTCTGCATTTACTTGTGTTTTAATTTTACACATTGTAACCCCTGGATGGTTTACCACCAATGTGGAGAAAATTAATTTTGTATCTTCATCATTCACCCACTATTTAAGTGATGAATCCCCACTGTTGAGTGGATGCCCGCTAAGCGGATGAATTGTTTTGAATTGTAATGTTTTCCACCCACTAATTAAGTGGTAGTATGGAAACTCTTATGGCTGGATCACCGCCTATTTGCATTTAGTTGAAATTCAATTTCCAATTGTAGCTTAGTTTCCTCCACCATATGCTATCACCTTGCCTTCCAAAGGATCTTGGTGAACATTCTTGGCGTTGAGTTCATTTAGTTTAATTATCTTTTAGAAGCTAACGCTAATCAATTGGCATAGTGCCGGTTTGTGTTGTGAAAATTCAAAGAAAAATTAAGGGGCATATTTCAGAGAAACAGAGCATGAGGACTTAGGAGTAGGGAATGGTATACGATAATCTTTAAGTCAGGATTCCCAAGGAGGAGACAACTCCTATCCAAGGTGTAGGCTGAAAGAAAGGTTATTGGCAACAACATCAAACGACAATCTCCACTTCTAAATTCCCAAGGAGGAGATGGTCCTATCCAAGGTGTAGATATGAAACAAAGATTATTAATCACAACAACACACGATAAACCTTACTTCTAAATTCCCAAGGAGGAGACGACTCCTATCCGAGTTGTACAAAGCTTATTGATCACAACATGAAATAATAACTGGGACAAAAAATTGTATAAACAAGACACTCACACAATGAACAATCAAACCAACAATTATATTTAACTAAGGTGAACAAGTACCATAATAATAACATTCAGGTAAGGCGGTTCAGCTATTTATTATCACAATAAAAGTTCTTGAACAAATACAAAATAGCAATACTACAGGTAAGTGCTCAGCATGTATGCTATCACGTGCAAAAGTTAATTACAAATGAGCAAGGGTGGTCTTATTTATAGAACTTCAAGGTGTAGGAAACCCTAAAGTCACCTTGAGTTAACATGAGTCTTGCAAGCATGCAAGATTTATTGCTAAACCTAAATAAATGAAACTATACAGTTAACTAGAAAGCTACCATCAATTAACCGAAACAAAACTAAACTTAATGGACATATTCAACATGCAAGTCCTTATTGAAATGAAAGTTCGCTGATAACTAACATCAGTTAATTGATCCTAACTGAAAGTCTAAACTCCTCCAAAAATATCTTTGAGGATGAGATAAGCATGCATAAAATCAGCAATTAGAACTCAAGACTGATGTAAGTTAACTGCTGCTTCTGACTCTATCCTTCGGAATAACTGCAAGATCTAACTGACTGACTACTCCAAGCCATCACGAGCTATCACCTCGTCCAGAAACTAGTCGACTGTCTCATCTTCTAGCACCTTGACCCTATCCACGATGACAAACTTCCTGTTCAGCTCCTTCTCACCATCTTTGATCATCCTCATGCATTCTCTGACCTCTTCAGTTGCCTTGTTGAAACTAGTTGTCATCACTGAGAAGTGATCCAACTTGGACGCCACAGGATCTCCATCAATACTATCACGAACAAGCTTCTCGAACTCGGTCTGGACTGCATCAAGCTCAATGTATGTACCATCCTCAAGAAGATGGTGGCACAGGATCTAAGTGATAAACCCACTGATGAGTTTGAGAGCTCCATCAACATCCACTTTGAGTGCAACCATCCTTGTAGAGATTCTTTCATACGTTTCCACCTTGAAGAGATGTTGTTCTCTCCAAGCAAAAACCTTCCTTTTATCCTTATCTGCTACAATGTTGTCATATTCAACTACTAACTAAGATACGAGAATCAAGTCCTTCGACTTGCCCTCTGCTACAAACAACTCAAGCTGATGGATCCCCTAAAGAAGATCATGCACCTTATACCTTAACTGATATAACTTTGTGAGAAGATATCGGCCTGCAACAATCAAATCTTCAATCCAGTTGTCCAAGAGCTTTCCACGATTGACTAATCAATCCAACTTCTGTTGTTTTGTAGGTGTCCCTTGAAGGTGTGGAAGACCCGATGCTTCTCTTGAGATTCCATGAACGAGATTTGAGATGTACTGTCGAAGTTGCTTGATTTCAGCCTTGAGGGTTGCCTTATCTTCTTCGTCCTTCATGGCACGCTCTTCAAGATTACTCGCAACAACCTTAAAGAGGCTCACATCCGTTTGTCAAGTGCTCCTACCAAGATTAGCTTTGGCGAAGGTGAAATCACCAACTTCAACTTCATCCAAGCTCTTGCCCTCTGGTGGTGTAGCAACTTCAACGACGATCTCTGCTTCAAGAGTCTTCTCTATGTGCACCTGCTTCTTGCTTTTCTTGTTTCACTTATCCTAATAAGGACTACCAAACTCAGATAGATCAAGCTGGTATGAAGGCTTTCGCCTCCATCTTCCCAAAGACCTCTCAAGCCAACATGAATGATCAATGTTATCTTCTTGAGGAGAGATTGTTGTTGTATCGACCTCTGACAGGTCAACTGACACTAAGGCTTCCTGAACCGATGATTTTGGCTATGAGTCAATATCAATGGGAGGTGACTATGGTGAAAATGGCGAACCAGGAGATGAAGAATCGGCTTCAGCCTGTATCACTATCTCCATTGGAACTTCCAGTGCCTACTCAATCTACTTCTGCTTCCACTTGCTCGTGCTCCTGCCCTTCGTGTTCCCATTGACTCTAACACCTTCAGGCGGCTTCAAGATAACCTTAACTCGAGGCCTCAACCTTAAGGTAGAAGGAAGTGAAAAAAACCCTATTGGTGGCTCTGTAACTAGAATTGTCCTTCACCTTCTCTTGTTGTCCAAGAAGTGCATGCTAGTTTTGATGACTGTTCTTGATAGGTCCTCAATTGAAGTACTCTCCTTGGCGTACCAATCTGGTTGGCGAAGTGGTTGGTGAGCAACTTGATCTTTGACGTATGTGCTAAGCAACACCTCTCCATCATCATCTAACAAACCCTCAACATCTTCTGATAGGAAATCAACAAGCTAAGGAAGAGTAAGTATGCAGTAATGACGTCAACACACTTCAAATTCGTCTTCGTAATTGGCCCAAAAGTCCTCAAGTGTTGGCCTGTGTGAATTACTTCACTCCAACCGTGTTGAGTAATGACCCAATGGATCATAAGAACGCCTCTCCATAAAATACCTGAGGTGGATTTTTTTCTAACTCGTTCGTCATTAACTTCCAATCAGTAGCTGTTTGCATTTGTATATACCCCATCCGAAAGGAAAGGTGAATGCTTGCTTGTGTCGATTGGGAAAAAAAGAGTGAACCTCTTGAGCTTGTCTCAGGAACTCCATGAATAGGACCTTGTCTGACAAGTACCTCGGTAGCATCAGAGGTTCTCCGGTATAACCATACACTCGAATATATGTGAAAGTGGGGAATTGAATGAACCAATCCGCCCAACTCTCCATAACTGATCTTGCCTCTGGTGAAATCCTGATGTGCATTTCATTATCGAGGTCTTTGATTGTCTTCATGAGGAAGTGATCATTCACCGCTTTGAAATCCTGTTCAACTTTTGAGAACTCCAATTGTGAGTAATATTCGTGAACATGTTTAACACCAAGAGTTCCATTGGTCTTCAAAGTCCTATAATTGCCTTGGAACATAATTAAGTACACCAGATAAGACACCATGTGAAACTCATGGATTTTAAGGAATCCTGTAATTTGTTGGTGAAGATACTAGCTGATTAGCATGGCCCAGTCAAAGTGTTCCCTATTGTCGATAATCGAAAGATGACATAGAACATCCATGGTCAGAAAATATTAGCTTCCTCCTAACCTATAACCCGGTTGAGCAAAGTTATCAAGATAGCAATTTCATCCTTGAACTCCCCACGCCCAACCTTCTTTGGCATGTTGGTCTTTAGTTCTTTCAACCATCTCTGAGCAACCTTTCTCTGAGATCTTTCTTTGTCTCCATACCATATCTTGTCGCAATCCTCAATGACTATGGTAAAAATGTCTGAGCGAGGTGGAATGGCAAAACACTTCTCAACATCCCTCGGCTTGAGGTTATCAACTGATCTGATTTGTCTTGTGGAAGAGTCATAATGCTTAATGCAAGCAATGACGGACTCGACATCAAAAACCACAATAGGAATAGATGTTGCTGCCAACAATCCGGAACGCTCAAGATTTTCCACTGTGGTGTTGCTAACGCCTTCCAACATGCTTAGTTTGACCACTGCATAGACATGACCCAAGTCTGTATTGAAGGTTTTCAAAAAGTCGTGTACCAAGACCGATTTGGCCTTGTATTCTATGGGATTGAATTGCATTTTGAAAATCTGGATTTTTGACTATAAAGTCAAATATGGTCGGACAACTTTCAGAAAAAAGCTGAAAAAGGCTCTGAATGAGGCTAAAAATAGCGAGTTGCGGGTAAAATTTTCGAAATTTTCTAAAACATGGGTTTTGTAGAGAATTGAATTCTAAGCAAACCCAGATTGTCAAAAATTCGAAAAAATGAGTTTTAGCAAGGCAAGCAAAGGCTTTTCAGTCAAGAACTGTAGGGGTTTTAGGGCTTCCCTTTTCTCGAGAAAAACTAGCACATGGATTTTGTAGGCAATGGAATTCTAAGCCAACCCAGATGATTCGATTTTGGAAAAATTGAGTGTTTGGCCCACATGCAAAGGAATCTTCGGAAAAAAGCACAGTGCTTTAGAAATGGAAGCAGTAGGGCAATTTTCTTGAAAAAATCTAAGACATGAGTTATGCTACTAACGCTGAAATATGTGAGAACCCAGATGATCAGATTCTGAAAATTATGTTGTTTACTTTGACATGCGAGAGAAAACCTAAGACAAGGATAGAAGAATTTTAGAGATAGAAAATAGAAGTTATTATTCTGGCTCTTAAAAAGTCGCCTATGCTTGAATTCAATTTGATGAAGTCTGCATGCACTTGAAAAATGAAGTCTAAAAAATATATCTTCTAAACAATCTGGACCTGGCACTACGAAGAACACTGAAAAATATTGCCTGAAGCGCCTTCAGATCTTTGCTTGCTCAAGAAATACGTGTTTGCTCTCACCTGTGATGTGAAAAATAAGCGCCCATATGACTTAAATAAATTAATTCAAGCCATAAGGCGTCATAAATGCATGCATATTCCTAAATTTAGGTGCCTCAATGCCATTGGACCTCTAAAATGTACGCCACTTTCTAATTGGACCTCCATAACAGTTAACTGGATAAGAAATAAGCCCTAAATAGGGCGTCGCCTCTATGAATTTCAATTAACTGTGCATTCAAAAATAAGTCGCCCAATTGCAAGCAAGAATCAAGTTTAGATGAAGTCAACTCACTAAAGATTAAATATTATTTAAATTGAGTTCTCAACCTCCACCTTTTTAGGGTGATTCATACACTTCAGTTCAAAAGTCAAACTTTGACTTCTAGGCGTCACCTTTACAAACTTAAAAATTTTCTTGAAATTTTTCATTTGAAAATTTTCTAGGTTTTAGAGAGATGGTTGCAGATGGGTTCACTATTACCTGCACTCGTATGATTCCACAGCTTAGCATTCAGTTGGCTAATCGTGAGTTCACAAACGATTTCTATGTGGTTGGAATTGGGGATACAAATGTGGTGATGGGCATCCAGTGGTTGCGGTCATTAGGTGAGATCACTCTTTCAGACCTTAGAGCTGAAGTTTAAATCAAATGGGAAGAATGTGGTGTTGAGAGGGATTTCTAATGGAGGGTCTCGAGTTGTTTCATGCAAGAGGATGGAAAGGCTTTTCAGACATGATCAAGTGGAGTGGGCAGCAGAATGCATAATTATGCCTACAGTTACTGAGGAGCAGAAATGTACTTATCCACCAAACATACAGGCTTTGCTCACTAAGCGAAGCAAGGTATTTGGTAGCATACCACCAGGGAGACCACCTGACAAGGGGATAGAGCATATCATTAAGTTAGAGGAGGGTACTAAGGCGGTAATCACTACACCCTACAGGCACTCAAAAAGGCACAAGGATGAAATAGAAAAAGCAATCAAGGAGCTTTTGGACATGGGGCATATTCGAATGAGCAAGATTCTATTTGCTTCTTCAATGGTGTTAGTGAAGAAGAACGATGGGACTATGCGCATGTGCATAGACTACAGGGCACTCAACAAGAAGACCATCTAAAACAGGTACCCCATCCCACGGATAGATGAGCTACATGGAGCAGTTTACTTTTCTAAGATAAACTTGAGATCCGGATATCATCAAATCAAAGTTAGAGAGGACATTGAAAAAACAGCTTTCAGGTGTCATTATGGGCATTTCGAGTTCCTTGTCATGCCATTCGGATTGACTAACGCTCCTGCTACATTCCAATCTTGCATGAACTGAGTTTTCAAACAGCAGTTGCATAGGTTTGTTTTGATATTTTTTGATGATAACCTTATTTACAGCAGGACATGGGAGGACCACTTGAGGCATTTAGATGAGGTGCTGGGCATTTTGGAGAGTGAGTCACTGTTTGCCAAGGAGTCCAAGTGTGAATTTGGCATGACGGAGTAGTTGTATTTTGGACACATCATTAGCTCAAATGGGGTTTGCCTTGATCCTGAAAACATCAAGGCTATTCTTGATTGGCCTCCACCTACAAACCTCTCACAGTTGAAGGGAATTTTTGGGCTTTGTGGCTTCTACAGGAGGTTTGTCAAGGGGTTTTCATAGTTGGCTGCCCCACTCACAGATTTAACTAAAAAGGGGCCATTTGTATGGTCAAAATCAACGCAGCAATCTTTTGATAATTTCAAACAGTTGATGAGCATGTCCAGTCTTGGCCATTCCTGATTTCTCCAAGCCTTTTGAGATTGAGCGTGATGCCTCGAGTAAAGGCATAGGTGGAGTTCTTATGCAAAAAAAAAACATCATATCGCTTTTGAGAGTAGGAAGTTGAGAGGTGGTGAGAAAGCTTACTCCATTATGATAAGGAAATGTTAGCAATTATGCATGCTTTTGCCAAGTTCAAGCAATACCTTGTAAGGGTCAGATTTTTAGTTAAGACAGATCATAATAGCCTTAAGTATTTCCTAAATCAAAAGAATCTCAATGAAAGACTGCAAAAATGGGTAAGCAAACTTCAGGGGTATGATTTTTACATTGAATATGTCAAAGGGAAAAGGAATGTAGTGGTTGATGCTCTATCCAGGAGGCCACATTTGAGTGCTATTTCAGTCATAGCAGCAGATTGGAAGGAGAAGATTGAGGCTGATTATGCGAAGAATGCTTTGGCGAACAGCATTTTGGATGGGACTTTACAAGATGATAAATACCAGGTGAAGGACAGATTAATATACTACAAGGATAGAGTATGGTTGGCTCCTGATTCTAGGGTGAGAGAGCAAATTTTTAAGGCATTTCATGATACTCCCATAGCTGGTCATCCGGGTTATTATAAGACTTACAGGAAGATCCGTGAGAGATTCTCATAGAAAGGAATGAAGGATGACATCTTACAGTATGTACGTGAGTGCCTAGTATGCCAACAAAACAAAAATGAGCATACTTATCCTGCTGGTTTGTTGCAGCCCTTTCCCATTCCCACTCAGAAATGGGAAAGCATATCAATGGACTTCATCACAGGGCTCCTAAAGGTGCAAGGGAAGGACAGTATATATGTAGTGGTTGATAGATTGACAAAATTTTCCCATTTTTTTGCTATATCAGTAGGGTATTCAGCAGCACAGGTGGCTGATTTGTTTTTCAGAAAGGTATTCAAGCTTCACGAGACACCCAAGAGAATTGTTAGTGACAGGGACAAGAAGTTTATAAGCTTGTTTTGGCAGGAGTTGTTCAAATTATGTGGCACGGAGTTGACCCCTAGCACTAGCTACCACCCTCAGACTAATGGACAAACTGAGGTGGTGAATAAATGGGTAGAAGGGTACCTACGCAATTATGTTCCAGGGCAGCAAAAGGCGTGGGTTAAGTGGTTGCATCTCGAAGAGTATTGCTACAACTCGACTTTTCACATGTCTATTCGGATGTCACCATTCATGGCGTTATATGGTTATGAAGCTCCCAGCTTCTTTGATCTACTTTTTGGAGATTGCAGAGTGCCTAGAGCCAAAGATCTTCTTCAGGAGAGTCAGGACATAATGAGGCCTTTGAGAGAGAATATACAGCATGCCCAAAATCAGCAAAAGTTATACGCTGACAACACCGTGTTGAGCGAGTTTTTAAGGTTGGAGACATGGTTTATGTGCAGTTGCAGCCCTGCCGACAATCCACTCTCACGAAGAGTGGAGCAGAAAAGCTAAAGCCACGGTTTTATGGACCTTTCACGGTGATCAGGAGAGTTGGAGAGGTAGCATATGACTGGAGCTACCTGAGGACAGCAAGGTGCATAATGTGTTTCACGTTTCCCGTCTTAAGAAAGCACTTGTTCGGAATGTGGTGCCTTCTACAGAGTTGCCTCCTTTGAATGAGGAAGGCAAGTTGATATTGATTCCTGAGTCTATCTTGGAAGTGTGTGAGCGTACACTGCGCAGGAGGGGGGTCATCAAGGAGTATTTGGTGAAATGGAAAAATTTGCCAGTTGAGGATGCAACTTGGGAGAGCATGCAGATATTGCAGCATCCAGAGTTATGATTGACAAGCAATCTTGGGAAGGGCGGACTGTAATGTCCCCTTCTCGCTCCTGAGCAGTATTGAGACTCAATTAGCCTATTCCCGAGTCCTCGTAGGCTAGTTGATATGGTTAGGGGACTCAGTTGTCAGCATTGATGTTAGTTTGGTGTTTGTTTGGAGGGGTTACTATTTATAGCAGTGGTCGGTTTCAGCGTTGTCATCTTTAGTTGGTCACATTGTTCCCAGTGGTCTTCAGTTTTGCTCAATTCTGAGCATTTGGCTTCCACTTACTATTTATAGCAATGCTATTTTTAGTAAGTCACCATTGGGAGTTGGATTCTAGGCTTGGTCATTGGCAGCAACATTTTAATCTAGTTTCAGTTGGTGAGTCTAAGGTTGCAGTTTAATATTTATTTTATTTGATCACCTTGGCATTTTAATTAAGTTGAAATATAAAGTTATGTTATAACTTAAAGCAAGGGGTAAAGTGGTCATCAGAAAGGACCAAGGGCGCCTAGTGGGATAACATAAAGTTGTTTTAAAGTCAATTTAAATTAAAATATTCACCCTTGGAGCTGGACACCATGTGAAGAGAAGAAATAATTTAAGTTTAAATATTTAAAAGTGAATCTCCAAGGGGGATGCCAAAATGAGGGAGTGAGAAATTAAAATATTTAAAAGTTAAAAAATGAGAAGAGGGGCGCCCAACTCTTAGGAAGAAATGAAATGTTTTTTGGAGTCTAGAACCCCTAAGCTTTTAAAAATGAAGTTGGCTCTCATTTTTCTTTATGCAGACTTGACAACATACTATAATGCTACTGGAAATTCTCTGATTGCTTGGGAAACATTGTGAGGACGAAAACCTCCATTGTTGGGCTGATTTCGGTGGTGAAATATCCACCCTAGTCAAATATAGGTGCTGGTTACAAATCTATTTCAACAGGAGCTTCACAGATTGATCTACAGGAGAGAAAACATGAAGATTTTTCAGTACTTTTAGGAGTTTTGGTGTGTGTGGGTTAGTTTCAGTTTTGGTGTGATTACAAAAAGTTTTGGAGTGATATTTTGGGTTTTCTGGAGTTTGCAGTCATGGACCTGAAACTGAGTTTTTGCTCATAACTCAATATCGGTAGGAGATTTGTTTCTGGGTATTTTTCCATATGAAGGGCCATTGTAGGACGATTCCAAAGAGTACAAGAACGCAATTTTTAGAGGAGATTTGGAATTTTTTAAGCGGGTCAAACTTTACAAGAGGGGTGCCACTTGCAGCTGGTAATCTCTACTTTTGACCATCGTTTGGAGGATTTTGGCTTGGAGTCTTTGATGCTGGAGAAAGGAGACTAGGACACCTAGGAAACTAGTTTTTGCAACGCCCTTGCTAGAGGGTTTCAACACCATCACCAAATCTTCAATCTGCTGCTGTAATAGGTTCTTAGAAAATCCGATTCCATATGTAATAGTTCTGATATAAACTGAAAGGAATGCAAAAATTACTAGTTTCAAAACTGTAAGGGAAGATTTCATTGTTTGGTGTTTTCTATTATCTGTGCAAGCATTTTAATGTTATTTTCCAATAGCAAAGCATCAAAAAACAAACTCAAAAACAATCATAAAACAATACAAACAGCAAACAGCAGATTGGTGTTTTCAAAAAAAAAATAGGGGTGCTTATTACACCTGACTTGGCCATTTTTCAAACTGGCTAAATCCACACTTAACCCGGCTGCAGGCTACTGAGAAGTCCTCTGACCCAACTGAGGTATGCAACGGAAAGCTAGAAGCATCACAGACAAGATGAGTATCTGAGAGCACCAAAAAGATTGCATTTGAGGCTTGAAAACCTTGGGTGCCCCTGGCTTTTGCTATTTCTAATTTTTTTGACCATGATTAGACCTTATGTTTGACTCCTGATTCCGGTAGTTTAGCAACTCAAATTAACCTACTGACGGATTCGTTGTGAAGCCTGATCAAGTCTGAGACAAACATTCTAGGTATCATTTGGTCAAAAGCCTTTATCTAGTACCTCAAAAAGATAGGCCCCCCTGGCTAGGAGGCACGCTTTTTTGGTCCAATGTTAGTCATTTTTTCATCTCCCTCATTTCACATTCAATCTCCCATATCAGGTGCTAAACAAATCTTTCAAGCTGGCTAGTAGGTTCATCGTGATGCTGACAGTATTCTGGAGAAGTCTTCTTGGAAGTGACAAATCTCAGAAAGTTGATTTGGGCCTCTGAAATCTAGGGCACCCCTGGCTAGCAAGGGCTCTTATGCTCCAAAGTTGGAAAAATTTCGATGATTTTCACCTCAACGAAAAATCCCCTTCGAGACTAAGCATCATTTGCACATATCTTGCCATAGATTCTTCATTTGAGCATTTTAAGCTTAGATTTCAACACCTGGTCTCTAGTCATCTACCAATGACGACCTCGGAGCTCCTAACTTTTCACCTGAAAAAGCGCAAACTACCCACCAGACTTAAACTGACTTTAACTGAATCTAACTTCACCACTATGATCGTGAAGTGAAATAAGCCAATCAGAACAATTTTCAGTCAATTCTAACAAGTTTCAATTTTTAGGGTTTTTTGCCTAAAATTAGGTGTCCAAAAACCCTAATTTTCAATTTTTTCAAATTTTGCCAGTATCTTCCTGACATCAAACTGATTAAAAGCCCATACTTGATTTTCCCAAAAACTATGTTTTGACATCATTTTTACAAGGTTTAAACCATTTTAAGCAAAATACCTTAATGAAGCAAAAACTTTGGTTTGGATACAACATATGTATCCTACGGGAGACTTACTATGGAGAGGTACCCTACTTTTTATTGGACTCCTTGTGCTACACATTGCTTATATTTAATGCTCGAGGATATTGGAAAGACAGGATTGATCAAAATGGTTGAAGATGCTAAACAAGTTACCAAATTTATTGGCAAACATTGTTGGGCTCTTTTTTTGATGAGAGATCACACAAATGGCAAAAAGTTTATGTGAGCATTGTTCTTCTATTCCATCTCTCAAGCAAATGTTCATGTCCAATGCTTGGATCAAGTCTCCATATGCCAAAAAAAGCAAAGGAAAGATCGCAAGAACAATTTTTTATAAGTTGTATTTCATCAAATAAACAAAGGAGTTACTCAAGCTAAGTGATAATACAAACATAAATTTAATATGAAATTATCTCTTTTTCTTTTTTATTGTTAATTTTGTAATAATTTAAAATTTGTTTTCAATTTTTTAGTTGACAAAATCTTTGGTCAAGTTTCTTCGTTTGGTGGATGGAGATGTCAAGCCAATCAGTTACCTCTATGAAGCCATGTATATGGCCAAAGAGACCATTTGGCATTACTATGGTGGAAACAAAAATTTAAAAAAATGAGATCATTTGGCACATCATTGATCGAAAATGGTCAAACCAACACCACCAACCGATACATGCCTCAACTTACTACCTAACCCAAAGTTCTTCTATAATACATTTTAGACTAATGAGGAGGTAATGACAAGCATCATTTCATGCATTAATAAGATGGTATCAAATAATGAGATTAGAGACAAAAATCTTGCTGAATTAGGAGTTTTATTCAACTCAAGTAATTCAAAGGAGGGAAAAAAACAGCCAAGTAAAATAATCTTTTAATTTTTAGCTTAATACTAAAAGTAAAAACTAGAAACTTAAAAATTTGAACAAGCTCTAACTTCTTTACTTAATTCTTATATTTTTTTATTTTTTATATGTAGCTATGTGGTGGAAGTATTATGGTGTTGGCACACCAAATCTTCAAAGGCTAGCCATGCATGTTTTGTCACAGCCCTACACAGCTTTTGAGTGTGAACACAATTGGAGCCTATTTGAGAGCATTCACATAAAGAAGAGAAATAGGTTGACCTAAGAGCGCCTCAATGACCTTGTCTTCATTTGGTACAACCTTCACCTTCAAACCAAAAAGGTGGAGGGTTCTTATGATGCCATCAACTTGGACGACATCAATCCTTTTGCTGATTGAACTGTCAAAGAAGATAGTGATGTCATGCTTACTAATGAAGATCTTGCTAAATTGAAGAGAGAAGCAACAGCATTGAATGCATTCGAGGAAAATGAAGACATTTTTGACAAAACAATCAGTCATCATTTTGATACCAACTTACCTTCTAGTTCAAGGCCCAAAAAATGAAGTTACACTAGGAGGAGGAAGCAAAAGATGTTAATTGTATTTGGCTATTTTTTTGACATATCATCATATGTAAAAAGTTATCATGCTGTTATATAATTATTATTTATAATTTTGTTGTAATACAATGTATTTTTTTACTTTGAAATTTCAAATCTAAGAGTTTGAGGGTCATCTAACATATATAACGTTTTAATTATGAAAAATTAATAATTTTAAATTAGACTTTTGTGTTCTCTAAATATGTTAATTTCTTTTTTTTTTGTGTAATTATGCTTTTCTTTTTTTGCCAGGTTTTCTGCTGAGTCCATATCAAGTATTTGGGATGCCGATTCTGCATTTTCAAACTAAGCCACAAACAATTGGTTCTTCACAAATTCTTCCCTAATCTTCACCAATCTACCTTTCCCATAGGGTGCTTATGAAACTTTGCATTCAATAGCTTTGTCTTGAACATCTTGCTGCTGCAATCGTGACCTTCCCCTTTGGTTCTCTTCAGCCTTGATATATGTTCTCATGCCATATTAGTTTTTATCAGCAATATAAGCTTGAAACAAATAAACAAGAGACCATGCTAAGGAATTTTATCCAGAAATGCATGCATAAATACATAACATGTAAGAGTCCCCTCTAGTTTTTTTTCCAAACTACTACTTATTTTCCCAAAGGCAATTTGTCAAACAGTTGGCATTCGCATATAACTGTAATATTTGTTTTAGTGCAGATTGGTATACTCTTGATTTTGCAGTTCTCCATATATCATATGCAACAATTTGGAATATATAGACAAGATAGTTTTACTCATACTTCAGGCATCAAATATTAGAACCATATATCAGCAGATGTAAACCTTCAGACATTCATTCATGGCACTGGAAATTATTATAATGACAACAGGTGAAGTAAAATGTTTATATTATTTCCAACCAATCAAGAAAATTATTTAATAATTTCTGACCTGTTCGGATAATAGCATAGTTCCACGAAATTTCCTGACGAGGGGATGAAGGGACGTGGAGATGGGTTTTGGAGACAAGGGGACCAAGGGCCTAAGTTTAGGGACGGTGGGGGGACGGCAGGGGGATGGTGGCGGGGTGGTGGTGGGGCAGTGACATTGTAATACATATAGTACTTGAAAGTAAAGTTATAAAAAGATGTATAAGTTTAAGAATTACAAATGAAACTTTGGAAAACTAGTTTTAAGCATTTGAATTTTGAAGTAAACCTTAACTTGACATCACTCCTCTTCTTGCTTTTCATCTTGCTCCTCCTCAACCCTCTTGCTCTTCATTCTCACTCTTTCACCTTACACTTGCAGCTTTCACTCTCACACTCACACTATTAGCTTCTTGTTGATTTGTTTTTTGTGAATTGAAATGAGGATAGGAGGCAGTTTTATAGAGTTTGTGGGGTTTGAGTGGGGCCCATAGGTCATTAGTGTTTGGCCTTGGGCACAAATTTTATTTTTTTTTAAAAAGATTTGTTTTCGTTCATTTGGTCACAAGTGTTTGGACGTCTTCAAGACAGTCTAGAGACAATTAGGAATCCCCTAAATGTCTTGAGGACGCCCCGGCGTCCTCGAAGTCCTAGCGGCATCTTGGAGATGGCGATGCTGGTGGTGGGATGGTGGCACTGGTGGTGACCTGGGTGGGGACGTCCTCCCAAAGTCCCCAAGTCTGCGAGATGGGGACATCTAGGAAACGTGGTATTTTTGAGGGGGAACGCATCCCCGTGGAACATTGGTTCATAATAGTCAGTCAACTATCGATGCAGATGTAGGCTTTATTAATATTCTCTGAAATTCGACACCCTCTAGTCCAAGTGTGGCAACTGAAGAATGATACGGATCAACTATAAATGGCGACAAGAGTTTGGAGTCTTCTACTTGTTTCCTTTGAATGGCGGCTTATTCAAATACATTCGCATGCCTTTATGATAGAAATAGGTAGCATAAATTATAATGGGCAGCAGTCAAAGGAGTTTGTAGTATTAAATTTAGGTGATCACACCTTGTCACCTCCACATCACCTTATTTCCCTTGCTTGGCTGCGTTGACATTAATAGCCTCTACATGTCACAGCCTCAACATAGATTAACCACGATACCTCTAAACTACCCTCCTAAAATTTGCATGACTCTTCAATGATATACAACCAGAGACTCCAAATGTTAACTACGGTCCTTTGCATCATGGACTGAACATTTGTTTGAGACTGCACTAACATTTGAGAGCTTATTCTTCACAAACTACAAATCAACCATGTAATATGGTTTGACTACTTTCAATCAACCCTTTCAATTATACAGCGCTGGAGTAGTACAGCCCATACAGGAAACATATAAAAATTAATTATTTTTTATCACTCTAATCTCTATTCACCATGTCCTTGCGTCATATCAACTCTTGAATATTTGATTCCAGCTTGCATTCGTTATATTTATATAAGTTTTGAAAATCTTCTAACTAAACAAACCTCTGCAAATCCCTAAAATTTGTCTTTTAAAGACTTCACAAATTTTGAAATGCCTCCAATAATTCAACGAAGCTCTATGCAAATTCAAAGATGAATTCACCTGTAAATGAATTGAGTTTTCATCCAATCCACCAAACCAAGGGCTTTCGTCCTCAGGTTCCCTGAAAGCGAAGCACTCCAAAATACTCCCGAAAGTAAATTGTCCAAAAGATGATAATGAATTCTTTTTCCACCTGCTTTTATGCTTCACTACCTTTTTATTGTTTATTAAATATTTTGCCTTTCTAAAGTGACTTTATTTAATATTTGAGCAATACATTTAATAAAGTCACTTTAATAATTAATTAAATATAAATGTCCAAAATATTGCTCAAGACAATTTAATATTTAATTAATTAAATTAACTCTGTGGCGATTACTCGGAAATGGGGGACATTACATAACACTCTCCAAGTTTATATAGATACAAAATTGCCTTTTATTAACATGTCCTATGAATTTTCAAATCTCCAAGAGTCCACTTGTCGTCCCCATAAGCTTGCATACATTTGAAATACTCCCACAAACTAGTGACAAATCACTCACCACATGTCCATTACATTTCCTGTGTGATCATTTGGCCCTTTATTAATCTAATATTTGGTAACATATTTTAAAACCATAACCAAAATGCATCAAGGATTTGAATGTTGTCAAAAAAATGGAAATGAGATCAGAGCAAGATATAAAAATGCTTGCTTGTGCAATATAAACATATTTTTCTGTAGCATACCAGTAAGACTGGTATTAACGTAAATTGAAAGATATACCTCACACAAGAATGCTGGATGCAGTAATCTGGCCTCAGAAATCACCTTAAGGATCCTTCAGAAATTTCCTCTCAAAACGCCTCAAAAGTTGACTCACAAACTATTGTGTGCAAAAGATGAAAAAAAGTAAACCTTTTTTACTTTCAAATTATAGGATTTTTGCATTCTTTTTTGTTAGAAAATGTGATTTTCAATCGATGATTTTGCAGCAGTTTACCATATAAATCAAGTTATTTGTAATAACACGATTGCAATGACTAATTTAATCTCCAGTTTTTGCTACGGGTTCAAATAGCAATGATTTTCAAGCATGATATTTTAAATCTAGCTTTACTACAGCTTGGCCCTTAGCCTGCCCGCAGGCAAGACAGAACCAGTTGCTTCAATAACTTATATAGGCATGTTGCCATTTTAACTTAAGCAGTATTTCTAGAATCAGAATAATCAATCACACCTGCACCCTCTGCTGTTCATTCACTCTTTTGTATCTTTGAGTTGAAAAATATCAGTAATCAGTGTTGCTGTCAATAATCTATTCTTTGGGAAAATAGATCTATTAACGTGACCAGAGATTCCAAACTATTTGTCTTCTGATATTCTTTAATCTCATTCTTCTCTTAACCAATACCATTTCAGATCATAAATACCAAGAACAAATTATTCAATTCCTTTTCAACAATTTTTTATACCATACCACAGGAATTCAAAAATATTTGTCTCATGATATTCTTTAATCTCATTCTTCTTTTAACCAATACCATTTCAGATCATAAATACCAAGAATAAATTATTCAATTCCTTCTCATCATTTTTTTATACAACACCACAGGAGCAAGCAAATAAAAATGAGAACCAAATGACAACCTTAGCTCATCTTCTTTTACTAAGTTCTATTCATTTTCAATTCTCTTTTTCTTAAGATGAGATTCAGCTAAACATACCTCGAGAGCATTCTTCACTTGATGAGGGTCAGGCAAAAACCTGAGAGTCAGTCCCTGTTTCCGAAGCTCATAGACCTATCATGTATAACCATTTAACATGATTGCCTTTAGTAACTGTACTTTCTGAGAAACAGGAAATATTGTGAATACAAAAATACAAGTTTGTATACAGAAAAACAAGAGAGCTTTGTATGAACACAATGTAAAATTCCATCAAAATCAAAAATTGAATATTGACATTCTTAGAAACTTAAAGATTCTTTCTCAAGCTTTCAGACCTTGGCAGAAAATGATAAAATGCGGACAAATTGATTGCAAATTAGCATTACAAAGTCAATGTTCTCATCAGGGGAAACATGACAACACATTAGGTATCAATTTAACACTCAACTACCTAAAATGCATAAAAATCTAGAATTTTTTGAAGACTACTTATAAATTTTAATTGGTAATCTGATGGACAAGCTCCAAACGCTAAGTACAATGTGTTTAGAATAAAATTGACCCAAAGAAAGAATGTGCAGAGCTAAGGAAATGCATAAACGCACACAAAGCACAATATTGCAATATACTGAAAACTTTACTGAAAAGAAGAATTTCTTAAAAAATGTACCAATCTCTAAGAAGATGTGTGAAGCTACAACACACTGACTTCTACCTTTGGGTGTGACTTCTTTTATAGCTTTGCATAGCAAGAAACAAAAAGACTAGAAAATAAAAATTGAAGCAATTCTCCTCAAGAATCTAAAATATCACGTGACGAGTGTTATCTTGAGAAGGAACAAAGATATGCTATAAATCTGAAAAAACTAAAAACTAGTAGGCCACATCATCAAGGTCGTAACAACTCCACTGATTCTCGGAATTTGAAACTGTAAAGTATTGGAAAGCCTAGATCCTGCTCAACATCTGATGAAATTGATTAGAGCACAGCCACACACACCTCAAGTAACCTTCCACAGATGAGTATAACTCTCTGTGCCAATGGGCAAGCTTTAACAGCACTCTGCACCAGCACACAGGTCCCTGCACCACCTCATGCTATCATACAAGCATCTGCAAGATTGCATGTCATCGTACATGAATCAGCAGCTCTTCATGCACCACCTGGCAGGTGTCCACATAGTCAACAGCCTCATACATATGGCATCTACACAACATTTCATTTGTAGACCATGGAACTGGAACATCAACCGTCAGCAATTGGAAGGTCCAAGAACTCTTATGGGATATGAACTAGCCTATAGTCGATTTGTAACCTCTTGTAACTGTGTTGTGCATATAGTCATGTGATTTCTCACATTCAGGATCAGATAACAGAGAGTAGTCTAGGAAAACTAATGTGATGTGTTATCCCTTTCTGGTCACAGGAATTCTCATTCTCAGCTTTGCTATCTGTAACATCCATTGTAACTATTTGTTTTTGTCTTGAATAGAAGTAGCTCATTATTGCTAAAAGTCTTCTGCTCATTTAAATGTGTATCGGTTTACTATGTCTTTGGATTTACTTTGCATATTCTATAATCATCTTTCAATAAGACAGGATTGTCTACCAGAACACCTAGGATCTACGTCATTGGTATCAGAGTAGTGTTTTCCACATGCCTGTACATATTCACACACGACAACAAAAGGAAGTTAGCCTACTTGATTCAACTTCTGAGTATACAAATGAACACCACAGCAGGAGCAAAACGATTGATGGTCAAAAGCATGGATCTAAAATGTCTCCAAATGTGTAGAAAATGATTCAAAACGCTCTTGAGATACAAGGTCAAGAGCTCCTTGAGCATTTCTGTGAACTCATGGTTCAACTTAGACTGATATCACAAAACACTACAAAATGGCATGTTCTTATGCAACAGCAAAGCTATTTTTCAGTACAAGTGAATCTGGATATACCAATGTTTGAAGGTAAGATTAATGCTGCAATATTGAATAACTGGATTTAACAATTCAAGGCATACTTCTCTGTCTACTACTTCAGTCATGAAGAGAAGATTTCCTTCGTGGCATTGAAGATGTTGATTTCAATGTCCTCCAAGTGACAAATACTCAGTGTGCAATTCAACAAGGATCTCAATCCTATTTGGATGTGGATTCCTTTGTCAATGCTTTGCAGGAGGAATACTAACCGCTCAAAAACTATGAGGACGAGTACATGAAGTCCCAACAATTACAACAACATAAGGAGCAAATAGTTGAAAAATACAACTCAAAGCAACACAAAATGTTCAAATACATCAACAAGTTGTCACCTTATATTCATGCCAAAATGGAGTTCCTGACTTTGATCACCTACAGGCAAGCATTCCACAATGTATCCAAGATTGAAGCCAAGGCTAAACTCGAACAAAAAATTTCCTTGCACAAGAGCAAGCATTGCAAGAATCAAAGCCCTCTATGCCAAAGCAAAATTACCCTACATAGAAGCAGCCACAAAATTATAAGTCACCTACACCAAATGCCATAGCATCAACAACATCTACGTCAAGCAAGGACAAGGGCAAAAGAAGCAACAAGCTGATAAATGCTGTCATCACCATCACACCAGTTCCTAAATGATGATAAATGTCACACACAACAATCTCTAGTTGCCACATCAAAACTTGTGCAAGCTGAGGAGACTGATCTAAAGGCACAATGTCTTAGCACTAGTGCTATGCTGAAATATGCTAACCAATTTTTTCGATGAATTAACACAACATAACCAGCACTTAGCCAACTTGATTAGCGTTAGCTCCAAATAGAAAACCAAACTTGAAATGAACTCACACCAAGAATGCACACTCAATCCCAATGAGGGATAGGTGTTGTCATATGGCGGAGGAGCTAAATGAAAAATACTTGAAAGAAACTTCTCAACGTCAAGAATGTGCACACAAGATCCCACTGAGGGCGAGGTGCTAACATATGACGGAGTGTTTAAATTGAAAGCTAGAAATTAACAGGCGGATAACCAGCCATGAAGAGCATTTCCACACTACCACCAAACAGTGGGGGGAAAAGATTACAATTAAAACAATTCATCCGCTGCGGCGAGCATCCACAAAATTGTGGGGATTCACCACTATGAAAGTGGGTACAAGAGTGTTACAATCAAATTATCCACACTGGCGGTAAACCATCCAGGGGTACTTATGTGAGAAGAAGAAGAATTAATTGCAGCAATTAGAACTGGAACAGTACTACTGTTTACAGTCTTTACAAATAAGAAATAAGCTGCAAATTACATATGAATTACAATAGTCTTCAAACACATGAGTAATAGATGATCTCATACAATTATTTATCTCTCTAACTACTGATAATGAGTCAAAAATCAGAACTTCAAAGGTCTGATACAAAAAACAGTAAACTGGAAATGTCAATCAGCAACTGTGAAATTCAATGAAAAGTTCATAACTCACTTAATTCACCTCCAAATCGAATGTCGTCTTTTGCTGTGTCTTCTTAGGAGGTAGGCGCCCAAAAACAGATCACAAACAACACCAAAACTCAGCATATAATTCAAGCACGAATTCCAATGCTTTCAAGAATGGTACGGCCCTCCTTGAGGGGCGATTTTGTCATTAAAAATCAGCAACTCAAAATAAAAATCTGGAAACTTGTGGAAGGGGTCGCCCAAAGCATAGAAATCAGATTCTCGAATGCCCAGAACAAAATAAAAATTACTCACAAAGCTGTATACAAATTCGACTTTCAGCTGTGACTGTATCAGCAACTTCAAAACTGGAAATTTCATCAAAATCTTCAACTATTGAGCTCAATCTGCTAGTCTGATTTGAGAAGCAGCAAATGTCCAACTAGGTGTTGTATTTCAAACACGAAATTGGATTGGAACTAGGAGGTAAGCATCCCTCGAAGTATTAAACAAGTTGTCATTTCGACAGCATAACATTAGCATAAAAATATTGGATGCCAATGCTGAAGCAAAGCATTCATTTTATAGAAGAGTAGAAGACTCTTCAATTCCTCAAGGAAGTACGCCAAAAGTCACATGAGACTCTTCAAATTTCCAGAAACCTTCCAACTTCTCAAAAAGGCGTCCACTTTATCAAGGCACAAATAAACTTTATTTTTAAAAGAATATCTTCAAGAAAAGGCGTCCACTTTTCCCAAGGCATTAAAAGACTTTAAATATTAAATTTATCCTCCATGATGACGTTCCCCTTCATGACCACCTTTTAAGAACAACTTAAAGTTAATGAACTAGGCCAAGGGGTCAACTTGAAATTAAAACATTAATGCCTTGAAATATATTATTTCACCAAAATAATGCTTTTTAAAGCCAAAATCAAACCCAAGCAACTGCTCCAACTGAAAATGACTTAATGAAGGATGACAACTGAACCACTGCCAAAATTAGTATTTACTAAAAATAGTAAATACCTAGAAATGCCACAAACCTCCAAGCAAGGAAACCCTAATTTCACTTTTGATCAACCTACGGATTTCCGAAATAGGCTCAGTCAAAGAAGTATGGCCAAAATGGGGACATTACATGCCTATTGACACTTCAGAGGAATGCGGGTGTCTCTTCTACACAAAGTGTTGGATTAGTGGATAACATCATAACTCCATCATCATTGACAACAGAAGCCAAAAGAACATCTCACAAGACACAATTAGGTGCCTATGTCTTTCCACTGAAGTACAACCAAAATCATATTCATTGGGATGGTTATAGCAACATAAGGACATTAAGTAAGACACCAATGTACTTTCAAATATGTAGGTAAACCGTAAACCCATGTAGCACATAGTCACTTGTGACATCACACAATTGGAAGTCTGCAACATATTACTTGGAAGGCCATAATGCATACAATAGAGATAGTGTCTATCAGGCAGAGCCAAAAAAGTGATCAATTGCACTCTTTTGCAGATCTACAAGTTGCAGTAAGATATAAAAGTTTGCAATGAGTTTCAAGTATTGCAATTTTGCATGGAGACTTATCTTAGTCCAATGTTGCTATGTTTCCAATTGCAAGCCATTTGGAGAACTCACAACCACATAACCGTAGGTATGTCACTACTGATATGTACAATAGTGCAAGAGTGTATGCAGCTCTACTGGATTATATGCAGTGATGCCAAGAGGCATGTTGGTGTTCTAGGTAATGCATGAAGATCCAAGTAGCTAGTATCAATCAGGTGTTTGTCTCTACTACTGCAAGACATGGATAGTGTTTGGTTGTAGTACAGGAAGATGTATACAGTTCTAGAGATGCAAGTCAACAACCTTTGACCTGTGGTAAGCAGCACTGGTTCATTATGTGAAGTGATTATTCATATGAAGAGGTCGTGTTAAATATAATTTATAGCATGTTGATGCCATAGTATGCTCATGAGATGGTTTTGTGACTATTGGTATTCTATGTAATAGTTAGACAGTTAGATGGTTGGTATTCCATGAGGATGTGTATATCTATCTACTTGTATGAATGCACCAAGGTTGGACACAATAAGATTGGTCCAATATGTTGTATCCTGGAGGTGTGAAGTTCTAGTTTGAGGTTGTATATTGTTGGCCTACAACTTGAGACTGTGTGAAAGAAACCCATTGTATTAGATGTATCTTTCTTGAATAATACAATCATTAACGTCCTTTTGATGGTGAGTTTTTTCCCATAAGAGTTTTCCACGTAAATCATTGTCTCGTGTGTATCTGTGTATTTGATCATATAATCTTAAGGTGTTCAAATATCCTAGTCTATCGATCAATGTATTGAGGATTGAATTCCCAACATTTGGTATCAAGTGTGTTGTCTGAGCAAGGGCCATGTAATTTGGAGTTATATCCTTACATGTGTTTGTGGTGTAAACCTCAATAGTTTTAGAACCCTAGTATGCAGGTCTGGTGCAGCTCATGTATAACTAGTACTAGTGGGGAGCCTTTCAACGATTGTGTGATAACATAAAGTAAGTGTTGTTAGATTCGTGACAAGCACATCAAGGTCAGCTTGAGAAGTTCAATGGTCAAAACATTGAATTATAAGAATTGAAAGTTGAGGACCACTTGGTAGAGAGAGATCAATGGACAACAATGTGTTGTTTGGATAAACCTATAGGTATGTTTGATGAGGACTGGAAAAGGTTGAATAAAAAGGCTAGAAGTACTATTTTCCTATATCTTTCAAATTATGTATTAATGAATGTATCACCAAAAGCTTTTGCTTAATCATTGTGGAAGAGGATAGGATCACTCTATTAGTCTAAGAGTCGTTAGTAAACTTTTCTTGAAAAGGAAGTAGTATTCTCTAAAGATGAAAGAAAGAGACTCAATAAATGATCATCTCAATGTATTTAATTTGATTCTAAGTCAATCAGTGTCAATAGGTGTTAAGATGGAAAAGAGGACAAATGTATTTTTCACTATGTTCCTTACTTGAATCATGGGAGAACCTAATAATGACTATCAATGGTAACTCCATTTCACCTAAATTAGAATAACTCACTGGGGCTTTGTTAAGTGAAGCAATTGGAAGAAAATCCATGGATGATTCTTCAAATGCCGTAGTTGCCAAGAGTAGGTCAAAGAAAATTTGAGGTAAGAAGAAGGGTAGTAGAGATAAAAAGTCCAAGAGAGGGCACATCAAGAAAGAGTGTAAATCCAAGAAGAATGATTCCTCTAATAGGCCCTCAGATATTGATTAGTATGCTACTGATGCTTTTTTATCAGCTAACATTGTTGGTGATAACTCTTGGTTGATTGACTCAAGTGCATCAAACCACAACTCCTCATTGGGAATGGTACTGTAATTACAAGGAGTGTGATAGAGAACGGAGGTTTTGTAATGTCCCCAATTCAAGCCTGACTTTTTCAGTGACCGTTAGCCTTTCTTTGGGAACCGGAGGCTAGTCGGAAGATAAAATTAGGGTTTCCTAATTTTGAGGAGATCATTGCTCGGAAATGATAGTTTTAATGGCGGATTCCTTCTGGGTTTTCAGAGGGCTTCGCAGTGGTATGTTCGTCTCAACGTTTAGAGTACTTTTTGGAATTTACTATTTTTAGTAAATTCTATTTTTGGCAGTTTCCAGATGTGTTCAGGATGGTTGACTTCCGGCTTCAGAATGATCAGTTGACTTCCTCAGTTTTGGCTTCAGGGCACTGTCGGAGAAATAAATTAAGTCATTTAAATTAAAAGTCACGTTTTAATTATTATAATTAAACGTTGACCATGGGCTTAGACTTAATGACTTAATGTTGTGTTTAAAAGGTGGTTCCTTGAGGGTGGCGCCTTCATTATGAAATGATTTAATATTTCCCTAAGTCAAAGCAGGTATGATGGGCGCCTTAATCAAAGTATGAAGTTTTAATTAAAATATCATTTATAATGCCTTGAGGAGAAAGTACGCCCAATCTTGAGGAGGGTGAAGTTTGACCTAAAAACTGATTTTAGGGTTTTGCAAAGTCAATTGAAGGTTATAAAGAGAGGTCTTGGTGCATCATTGGGATTATCTTGGAAATTATACCGTTATGCTGCCGGATTGATTCTGGATTGCTTCGAGGGATGAAGACCTCCTAGTTTGGGCATCTCTTCTCGTTTGAAAGACAACGACTAGTGGTGATTATTAGTTTACTTGTGAGTGCATCTTAGCTATTTCATTTGTGTTCAGTTTTGCATTGTAAGATCTGTTATTGGCATTTTAGTGTTTCAGCTTATTGCATTTTATACACAGCAGATTGCATGTTTCACTCATATTTTGGAAAATACAAAAAAAGTCTTTCTGGGTATCATCTCATTCTTTTTGTTTGTCCTAAGTCATCATATTCTCCAGTTTTCAGATTTTATAGAGCTTGCATTAATTTTAAAAAGAAAATCGCCTTTTCTTTCAAGGCCGTACCATTTAGCATCATTGGGAATTGTGCATTTAATGGTTTGGGGTGTTTAGAGTCTGTCTTTTCATATTATCTTGAGCGCCATTGTGTTGGGAGTTTGTGGTTTAAAGATCAGTTCATTTGAGCAAGGGATTAGGGAGTTGTGAGCATTTATATGTTTTCCTAGACTGCTGTTTTTAACCAGACATTGCAGATTTGTGAAAAACAGAAAATCAGAAGTTGTAATAATTTCATATGGTTCTTGAACTCAGCCAAGAAGAGACTATATTGTATTGTATGATTCATATATTCAGTTCTAACGTCTTGACAGGCATATAATATGAAATTGTAAACTGTCCAGTAGTACTGGCAGTCACTCTCCAGCTTATTGCTTGAATTTGTATTGCTCCATTTCATTGAAGTTGTAATAGATAGATCTCCGCCCTATGGTCGCTACTATCCCACTCCGGGTTAGAAAGCACATTCTGGGTGTTGAGGGTTTTCAGTTTTCGGCAATTTCCTTCAAGCAGTAGATTTTGTATTCAGCATTCTCTTTCAAGCAGTAGATCTTGTAATCACTCCGTCATATGGTCGCCCCTCACTCCGCATTGGATTGGGTAGCACATACTTGACGTTGAGTTCCTTTCTGCAAGTAGAGTAGAAGACCCTCTGACCAATTCTCACCCTCAGCGGTGCCATTCTGGTTAGAGTTGTTTCTTATACGTTTGGGTTTTCTCATCTAACCTTAACGGGTGCACTGTCGTAATTTGTTAATTGTAAAAATCAAAAAAATTGGCTCGGAATATTTCA
>VDFB02385125.1:0-38404 GCA_007258455.2 Sequoia sempervirens | reverse complement strand
AATGTTAATAAGGGAAATGCATTTCTTAATGCTATTCAAACATACCCCCTTGTCAGCAATCAAGACTTGGATGCAAACACCATGTTGGAACAAAACATACCCCAAAACCCATTACATAAGTATGCCCATCTCACTTTCCATGATCCTAATGATCCATCATCATCCTTCCGCACAACACCCCAAACTTCTCTCCCCACAACATTGCAAGGAGAAGATGACATGTTCGGACCTGGGGGAATTTTTGACACCACATCATTTTCTCAAGAGATCACACCCCTCACATTTTCACCTCTTCCACCATTACCACCATTATCCACACCTCTACTTGGCTTGGGACTCCCACCTTTACCAATTATCAATAAAAATCAAACCAACATTCCAAACACCAATCAAAGCATCACGCCAAACTCTCAAAACTTGTCATCAATATCACAACAAATGACAACTACACAAGCAATCACGACATCATCAGCCATGCCCCTAACATCTCAAAGCATGGGCTCTCAAGGACCAACCACATCGATCACACCATCCACCACTCAAACCACCAACACGACATTACCACTCACCACCACCACAAGCACCATCCCGAATCCACCACCACCCCACCACTACCAAGCTCAGCATATCAAGCCCGATACAACATAACATTGCAAGCCCACTTATCAAAAGGCATTTTGCAGAAGTGCAAAAACAAAAGCCGCTTTACAACTAGGTTGCTCAACAAAATTTTGCACAACTAGTTGCTCAACAAGTTGCGCAACTAGCTGCTCAAGGTGCACAAGCAGCCCAAGCACAAGCCCAAGCTCAAGCACATGCCCAATATCAAGCACAACAAGCACAAGCACAAAAACAAGCAACACAACTACAAGCATATCAATAAGCAATAAAACAATATCAAGAGTAGCAAGAAGCAGCCAACAAAATGTTGTTGGAACAACAAAAGCTCAACTTGATAGGCAATCTGGCACAAGCAACAACAAGACCAACAAGCATTGTTTATCGTTAGCAAGTCTGGCATGCGTGGCTGGAGCAAAGATATTGCAAATACCATCAAACAACACACCAAAAAACCCACCCATCCAACCAACAATTGAAACACCTCAGAGCACCTTCATCCCACCCCCTGATCCACAAAACGATGTAACGACACAAATTAGGTTGCTCTCACAACAAGTGCTTGATCTTCAATCAGGGCGAACCACAAAAACACCAAGCAACTTATGTCCCTATCCATTTGATAGGAGCCTTGTGATGAAACCATTCACAAAGGGATTTGAGATCCCCAAGTTTGACAAATATCGTGGGACGGGAAACCCTGAAGATCACATCAGGGAATTTTTGGTTCATTGCATGGAAGTCGCATATGACGATACCTATCTGATGCGGCTATTTCCTAGGAGTTTGGCTTACCACGCTATGGAATGGTTCTCTCACCTACCTACAGGCATCAAAACATTCCAAGAAATTATAGACGAATTCATTAAAAACTACGCATGTAATATCGCAATGGATGTTAATCTAGAAGAACTCTCAACTCTGAAACAAGGTAAGAATGAATCATTCACTTCATTCCTACAATGATGGCGATCCAAGGCCAATCGGAGCAAATGGATCATGCCCGAGGAACAACAAGTTTGCACCATCATATCCAACCTTGACGACCTCTTGGCATTCCATCTCAAGGTACAAGGGATTACCACGTATGACCAGTTGATCTCCAAGGCACTCAGCATCGAACGAGCCCTTATGACACAACCCACGAGATCAACTTCATACCCCGAACAAAAAAACAACCGCCCACCTACCAATTACAACGACAAACCTCGCACATGGGCAAGAAACAAAAATGTTACCAATGATGGTGTCGTCGATGCCAAAGTGGTCATCAGTGCCCCTCGCCAAAATACACCCGCACCACAAATCCAAATCCAACACCAAAACAATCATCAAGCAACACAACAACCAAAAAAAATCAAGCAATTAATAATGTCAATGATCAAAGAGGACCACCCCAATGGAACAAGAATTACCCCAAGAAAAAGTACACCACTCTGGGGGAACCACTCGAAGTCATCATGAAGAAGCTGATAAATGAAAAACTCATCAAGGCTCCCACCTATGAGAATTACCAAGAACCGGATGTGAAACCTCCTTGGTATAATGAGAATCAACTCTGTGACTTCCATAAAATCAAAGGGCATACCACGACTAGTTGTATGAGGTTGAAAAACATAGTTCAAGATCTCATTAATCAAAGAATTATAAACGTCGAACAACCAACAGGAAACCAAAACCTTAAGATATACACGAATCTGATGCCTAACCATGGCAATAAAGGGAATAATAACACAGATAAGGGGAAAGAAACCTTCCTGAATGTAAATCATGTGTATGACCATGTCATTGCATCTCTAGATGACTACTGTGCTACCATCACTATAAAAGGAGCCCATGTTGATTATGGAGTCACCACAAGAGGCGGCAAAGTTACTATCGTAGGATCATCCCAGCCAAACAAAGTCCCTGCACCTAGATCTGTCCCCAATGGATATAACGTCCTTGAGCAGCTCAAAAGAACACCAACACAAATCTCCATCATGGAGCTACTAAAAATCTCATCTACTCATAAAAAAAATCCTTAAGGAAGCGTTGGCTTCATCCACTGTCCCCGCAGATCTTGATGCAGAACAATTCCAAGCTATGGTCGAAAATATCATTACACCAAATCTCCTCACATTCTCTAACCAAGATTTTCCTGCTCAACCATCTCATAACCATGCACTCCACTTAGAGGTCCTAGTGCAGAAAAGTAAAGTCAATCGGGTCTTGGTGGATGGAGGTGTAGGCTTGAATATTTGTTCCCTCAAGCTCATTAAACAATTAAAAATCTTAGAGGATTCCATCGACAAAGGAAGGGGTATCACAATAAGAGCATATGATGATCAAGAAAGAGTGTCCCAAGGCACAATCAAAATCCCTATTCAAGTAGGGCCAACTATCATGGAAACCACTTGTCAAGTCCTAGACCTCGACTTGCCGTATAACATCCTCCTAGGACGTCCATGGATTCATGCAATGCAAGTGGTAGCATCAACTTTCCATCAATGTGTCAAATTCACATATGAGGGACAAGAAGTCACCATCCATGGAGATCCTGAACCATTTTCCTACAGCAAAAGCCTCGAGGCAAAGTACTATAAAATACCTCAAGTACCTAAAAATGATGAAGGCCCATCTACACCATATATTGATCCCGCAACTCTCACTTCCACTTTTGTGACAGAGATACCTGCCACTCCGCCAATCCCACCATCTCTGATATTAAGGTCATCATCTAAGATAACGGTTGTGGAAACTACACGCTTCCTAAAAATGCTTTTATGGTAGGAGAGTTACCACAATCTCCTAGATCACGGGGACGTCCGCAAGTAAATGAAGCCTCCACATCTCAAATGTCTCCTTAAGACTATCCCAATTTTACAAGTCGGGGAGATCTTGGTCAAGAAGTTATCGAGGCAGATCCATCTCATATGCTATACCAAGATGAGAGATCAATAGCTGATTTACCAATGGACGACAGAAGCAAGGGTCTGCAAATGATGCTCGCAATGGGCTATGACAAAAATCAAAGACTTGGGAAAAATGATAATGGGCTTATAATACCTATCATTCTAGAGACGCGAATGAGAAGTCTTGGCCTCAGATGTACCCCTTAGAGTATAACCATATGTGGCTGAGGTCCTCCAGTTAGAAAGGTAAAAAAATCCTCCTCAACAAACTGCAGCTGAACTGTGCTTACCAATATCTACAGGTCGCATCATAGATAACTTCACATTTGACATAACCGACGTCTGTAGTAGTAGTGATGACGAGGATCCCATGACCAACTTACCTAGGCTATTTGAGGATACCACTCTTTTCATGATTAACACCCTATCTTTTGAATCAGACCATCAAAATCATGAAATCTGCCTAGTATACCCCCAACTCATCAACTATGACCAACAAGGAGCACCAATTCTTGATACATTCGAAAATGATGAGGTGCTCTCAAAATTCATGGGACTGCGGGATAACATTCTGTGTGGGGATCACAAAGCAGGGTTCATCATTGAGCTAGATACGCATGCCTATTATGGGGAAATGATTGAATCCCTCATTCGTAAAAGTAAAAAACTGAGAATAATATCTAAGTACTTGAGTGAAAACCACACTATGGCACTCTCCGACCAAAAAAAAGTAAAAAGAAAGGACACATCCAACGGTGAAAACCTCTCTGAGGCACCTGAGGATGGGGGATTCAATCTTCTTTTTAGAGCTCTTCATCAAGAAAAATCAGCAATCCTTGCAGAAAAATGCAATCCGGTCAATCTAGGAACAGAGGAAACCCCACACATCACATTCTATGCGGAGTCATTACTATCAGAGGAACAAGAGCACCTAGAAGCCTTCCTAAGAGAGAGACAGATAAACTTCACATGGAGTTATGCTGACATGCCAGGGCTCGATCCATAAAATGTAGTTCATCATCTAGCAGTATATCCTGAAGCAAAGTCTGTTAGACAAAAGCTCGGGAAAATGCACCTTCAAATCGCCCTGCTAGTAAAAATGGAACTAAAGAAGATATTAGATGTAGGATTCATTCGACCGATAGATTATCCAAAATGGGTGTCAAACTTGGTGCCTATCTCAAAACTCGATGGGAGCATCAAAATCTGCACAGACTTCAAAGACTTGAACAAAGCATGTCCGAAAGATGATTTCTCGTTGCCCAATATTGACATGATCGTAGACATGATAGCGGGACATGAAATGCTTTCCTTGATGGATGGTTTCTCAGGTTATAACCAGATAATGATTGCTAAAGAAGACCAACACAAAACAACCTTCACTTGTCCTTGGGGGACTTACTACTGGAATATGATGCCATTTGGCTTGAAGAATGCAGGAGCAACATACCAAAGGGCCATGACATTAATATTCCACGACATGATCCATAAAATGGTTGAAGATTATGTTGATGACATTTTAGCCAAATCCAAAAAGAGAAAGGATCGCATAGCAACCCTAAGTGCCATTTTTGATAGACTGGAGGAATACAATGTTAGATTAAACCCAAAGAAGTGCATCTTCAGCGTACAATCAAGAAAGCTGCTAGGATACATAGTGTCAATGAGTGGTATTGAAGTAGATCCAGCAAAAGTAAAATCAATCCTTGAGATGGAGGCACCTAAAACATTAAAGCAATCGAGAGGTCTCCAAGGCAAGCTTCAATCCATTCGAAGGTTCATAGCATAACTGACAGACAAATAGAACCCATACTCTCACCTACTTCACAAGGGAGTAGCGTAAAAATGGGATAACAAGTGTGAAGAAGCCTTCAATAAAATCAAAGAATATCTACTTACACCACCAGTCCTAATGCCACCAATCCCAAGAAAACCATTAATTCTCTACGTGTCAGCAACAACAATAGCTCTTGGAGCTCTCCTAGCTCAGCATGACGAAAATGGAACAGAAAGGGCCATCTATTACATCAGCAGAACAATGGTTGGGCATGAATTAAACTACTCATTCATAGAGAAAGCATGCCTAGCAGTAGTGTTTGCATCACAAAAATTCAAACATTACATGTTAGCACACAAAATAAAACTCATTGTCAAAATCGACCCTCTCAAGTACTTACTGTCAAAAGCAATGCTCACTGGAAGAATGGCCAAATGGGTGATGATACTATCAGAATACGACATTGAATATGTGGAGCAGAAAGCAATCAAAGGCCAAGTCATTGCAGATCAACTTGCAGAAGCACCAATCTATTCAGAGAATCCTCTCATCTCAGAGTTTCTAGACGAATCTATTTTTAATCTCAACATAGTTGACCACTAAAAACTTTACTTTGATGGCTCATATACACAACATGGATCAGGAGCCGACATCTTCTTTATCACCCCATAAAGGGGATTGCATACCAAGGTCCTATAAATTGGCATTTCCCTGCACCAATGACATTGTGGAATATGAGGCTTTAACCATAGGTCTCAGAATAGCAGTGCAATGACACATCATAGCCCTTAGAGTGTACGAAGATTCTCAATTGATAATAAACCAAGTGAATGATGAATACCAAACTAAAGATGACAAGCTCACTCCATATAAGAAATTGGTGGAGACTCTCAAAGAATCCTTCATCGAGATTACATTTGAGCAGATACCCAGAGCCAACAACAGAGCAACAGACGCCATGGCAACAATTGGATCCTTACTGGACATCCCCCACAACGTTCCAAAATATGAATTCCTGATAGAGCAAATTCTTGTGCCCGCATTCAAGGCACCAAAATCAAAATTTATGTGCGAAATCATTGGTCCCGGTGATCCTTGCTACCATGACATTTATACCTACTTGCGAATAGGGGTCATACCTCCTGACTTACCCTCAACCCTAAAATGAACCTTTGTCAAAAAGGCATCCCAATTCGTCATCCTAGGAGATACCCTGTATCGTAGGAGCATAGAAGGAACCTCACTACACTGCTTAAACGTTGAGGAGGCATTGACCGCTCTAACTGAAGTACATAACGGTATTTGTGGTTCACACTCGAGTGGAATGACTATAGCCAAGAATTTGCTGAGGATGGGGTATTATTGGCCCACAATGGAAAGAGAAGCACATGACTATGTCAGAAGGTGTCTATAATGTCAGCAACATGGGGACCTCATCCATGCTTCAGCTCAAGGACTTCATACCATCATCACACCATGGCCCTTTTCGCAGTGGGGACTCAATCTCATTGGAAAAATCACTCCCACTTCATCTAACGGCCACAAATTCATCATAACTGCCACGGAGTACTTTACTAAGTGGGTGGAAGCCATACCCATGACGTATATAATTGTGAAGCAGATATCAAAGTTCATCCTGAACTATCTCATTTGCCACTATGGTGTTCCACAAGCCATTATCTCAGACAATGGGACACCATTTAAGAATTAGGATGTTCGCGACTTATGTGAAAAAAACAAAATCCAGCATCGCTTCTCCACCCCATACTATCCCTAAGGCAATGGCCAAGCAGAAGCCACTGATAAAACCATTTTGAAAATCCTCAAGAAAATAGTCAATGACACAGGTCGTGACTAGTATCTACAGCTTAATCTCGCCCTCTGGGCCTATCGAACCAGCATCCGCACACCTACCGGTGCCACCCCCTTCTCCTTGGTCTACGAATCAAAAGCAATACTCCCCATTGAGATTGAGGTCCCATCACTCATAATATCACTACAAAACCTCATCACAGATGAAGAGTACAGAAATTATCAAGACTAAATGAGTTGGAACTACTTTCGATGGTGAAACATTATATACACTTTAAATCATTTGCAAGTCTATCAAAATAGACTCAAAGACTATAATAAGAAAATGAAGCAAAGACTTTCCAAATTCAGGAGAGCTGGTACTAAAGGAGAATCAAAAGGAATGTCCCAAATCCAAACAACAAAGGAAAATTTGAACCTAATTGGTTTGGGACCATTACGTTCCCATCTACAACGAGTTATAAGTCAAGGCCATATCAGTTATCTTACGGAAAGGAAACCTCGCAGAGTCCATGAATAAGCTCTCTCATCTCCAAAGTTTTATGCCTAATCTTTCAAGGTATAAAACCAAAAATAAAAAAATCGAGGAAAATGTCACCAAGAATTAATTACCCGATGAAAGGCAGCAATCTTGGTGACAAATTTTTTTTCAAAAAATCAAAAATCAAAAAATCAAAAAAAAGGATAAAAATAGTAAAGAAAAATCGTCCTCTAGTGAAAACCACTTCTGTGGCACTTTGGGCAGGTATCTTGGTGAAAACCAGGCAAACATGCACCTTGTGTAAATAAGCATTTTCCATCCACCGGGATCTTTACGGCTTGTTCTGCATCATCCATCCATTACGCGGCCATCATCCATCTCATTCGGATCTCCACCCATCATTCATTCCTGCGCCAGCACCATAAGCTTGTTCACGTGTTCATATCGCAGTCCCTCCCAGTACTACTCGACCCATTGCCAAGGTCAGTTTGCCCTACCTTTATTGGAGTAGTCTATTACATCATGCTGAGGGCATGCTCTCATCGGATCGGATTCATGTATATTCTTGAAGTCCTAAAATCAGAAAATCCCAAAAACATCAAAACATCAGAAAATCCCAAAAACATCGAAAAATCACCAAAATCCAAAAACATTCAAAACATATCAAAATCCAAAAACAAGTCAAAAACGAAGTCGTCAGTCGAACTACGAGTCTTTGTGCCTTGAACGTAGGCAAGGTTGATCTTTGATCATCCCCCTGAGACACTTAGGTCAGTCCTTTAGGAGTCCATCATAATAAACTGACATTTCATCATGTATATCGTCATTTGTAAATCAGTCAAGTCATCAGTTGAACTACGTGGTTTTTTGCGTGTATAACATAGGCAAGGCTAATATGTTGATCAACCCTCGAGGCCCCTAGGATAGGTCCTTAGGTTAGTCTCTTGGTCAAAATCTCAAAAAACCCCAAAACATTCAAAAATTTGGAAAATCAAAACATTTGAAAAACCTCAAAAATACCAAAAACAGCCTCAAAAACATCCAAATATTTGAAAAAATCCATTCGTCTCATCTCACTTTCACTCATAATAACATCACTCATAATAAATGATCGTCATCCTCAACCTTTGGTAAGATAATCAGAAGTAAGTCTAGCCGGTAAAAAGTGAAAACTCAAAACGTCAAGTCTCAGTCTAAGTCAGTACGTAAGCAAGTTGGTCATCTCTTGGTGTCGATAGCCCATCATCCAATTGGTCCCATATCAATCATTTGAAAGAACACTTAGGATAAACGAAATGACGTGCCGCCATCCACTAACATGTCCTAGGATGTATCCTTCCTACAATGGGCATTATCTTTTGGCAATAGTTTTCGTCCCTATCCTTAAAAACACATCCCCTTTTGGTTAGTGGTATTGAAGAACATCAGCTTGTTTGTTTACTTTATCTTTATTTTTTGACTTATCTTATTGTTCTCATTTCAAGGACTTCTCGATGATATCCGAACAGAGGATTTAGAGAAATAGGAATGGGGCAACGACCATTTTCTTCTTTTGTCTATTGTGCTTGTTGGACGTTCTTGTAATATAACTTGGCAAATACTTGCTTTGTTAGAAATGTAGGGAGGATGTTTTGGACAACTTGTTGACTATTGCATTGATAGGTTATACCTTTCCATGTTTTGGTCCGAGGTGTTTGAAACTCAAGTGCATCCTAGTAAGGTTTTCGTATGTCAGGTGTGAACAAGGATACTCCTATCTGATTGTCAAGTCAAAGTTCATCACATTAGGTACAATGCCATCCTGGTTCTCTATACCTTGATGCATCGTACCACATGTGTTATCAAACATAAGAAAATTGGCCCTTTGAAAATCCCAACTCCTCGGCAAATAACCATCATCATTTGCATATTCATCATCTTACGTCTTGTTGAAATGACTTCTTCTCTTCCATCCCTTCTTGCTCATCACGCTAACAAGGTACTATGATAGTTAATCATCATCATCATCATCATCATCATTGATCCTGCATCCACAAAATCATTAGCATATTGCATCAACATATCATATAGGAAGCACATGCATTGCATTTTCATCATCATATAAACATGTTATTATAAGCATTTTCCATAAATAAGCACATCCCTTTTTTATTACATTGCATCCACTTTTTCCATCACATTGCGTTCATCACATAAATTATTGCATAAACATTTCATAACCATTTCACATTACCACCTACTGCATAATATACATAATATGTACAAGAGCATTATAGATAATGCATTGCATTATAAGCATACATACTCATATAACATCATAAAGTCATCTCCCACATTACATTCATTTTGCATTAAACATATTCATACCACTTTGCATTAACATATCATTTCATATATTGCATCACATCACATTAAATGCATCACATACATTACATTATCATTTAGCATGTTTAGGATAATATATTTGTTATTCTAAGCATCTTAAAACCATCTCATTTATATCATCAATACACATCATATAAAACACGACCATTACATTTACATTGCATTATATCATCCATTGATCATCCATATCAATATATAGAACACCTCATAAATAACATCACAATCATTTTTTACATTTCATTGCATAAATCATTCCATACCATTATAAGCATAATAGGAACATAAAAATCCATTACATGCAAAGCGTACATCCATCCATAATAATTTTATAAGCGTGGTTCACATATCATTTTATGTATACACCATAGATCATCTCCATATCATTTTGCCTATTACACTTCATATCACATATTATATCATTTGCATCAACATACATAGATCATCATATAAATCATCATCATCATCCATTCATATTACATATCATACAAATCCATCTGCATACCATGAATAAACAACATAATATAAGATCTATTCATAATGCATACATCATCAAAAAGAAATGCATCTATATATACATCACATCACACCATAACATCATTGCATAGCATATAGAAATAGAACCATACATAAATGCATAAATAAATGATACACATCACATCATATCAAAATCATCATCTCATATATATCATCATCAGGTAACTATCATAGTATAAAATAATTGGATCACTGTACATGTGTGTCAATAAGTACAAAAAGGCCCCATCGAGCTATCAAAAAGGAGCCCATAAGGCACAAAAAGTATCATCTCGATATCAAAACAAGGTCTACCCGTCATGTCTCCTGCCCTCGCCCCTATCACCATGACCCTCTACTGGTCTGTGGCTAGTCCGCTGTGAGTAATCTAGGGCCCACTCTGCTCTAGGTACGGCTTGATGATAGTGCATACGGTAATAATCTACCTCCTGGACGACCTCCCTGTAAGATTGAAGGGACATTGTGCTTTGAGAGGAGGAGGCCGCCATGCTCTCCAACTGTTGTCTCCAGCCCATCTCTGCGACTGCCTGTAGCTCTGCGGCTTGCCTCTGTAGAACGACCTGGTCTCTCTCGGCCCTGTCCTGATCCCTCTCCCTAGTCAAGGTCTAAACCTAACCCTGTAGCTGTGCAATCAGTGCGTCTCTAAGATCTGGCTGCCCTACTGGTTGTGCTCATGCGGGCTACATGTGAGGCTGATCCTCACCCTCGGCTCGTGGTGGTGCACCGGCCTGCTCCTGCTGCTTAGCTGACACTTGCTGTTGGTCCTGCATATGAACATCAACCTGACTTCGCTGAGGTGGAACCCTAACCGGTTGATCCTGTCGTGCACCGTCTCTCCATCCTCGTCCTCCCCCTCTCCCCTCGTCCTCCGCCGAGCGACGACTGCTTCTGGAAGTGTCAACTGTAGGGGAGGCCGGAACCAGTCTTTATACGCCTATGTAACGCCTAGATCCATAGGCCCCTAATCGTAAACCCATGGCTGAGCCACCAATTGTCTAAAGTTGTCAACGACCTTAGAAGTAGGAATGTATCGACCCCATGAAGCCTGTGACATAGTGCAGGAAAATATGGCCACATAATCATCGTCTAACCGGTCTTGTGGCTCACCGAACTGGCGCTGGACATGCCCTGGCAAATATCTCTCCACCATGGTATGCTCCCGCCCCTGCATAAACCAGTCTTGATGGGTACAAAAGATCTGCTCTGCATCATCGGCCCATCCGGGCTGACCAAGGTATGGGCGCCATGTAAAAGCCTGCATCTCATCTACAACTCTCCTCCATTAGGGAATCCCATGCTCGCCCGTATGTGTGAAGGACACACCACCTTTGTAACGCCACATGAGGGGATCATCAAGCCCCATCGGTACTACAACGACTCACAGCTGAAGAACTAAAATGTGTTCCCACGCCCATATGTGGAGAAGTGTAACACCTACCCCGAGTGCTCTGCCATCAAGGTAGACGTACTCATGTAAATCTTTGTAGAGTGAAGCAAGAAGAATAGGCCCCCAAACAAAATGAACTGGCTTGTCATGCATCACCATGCGCTCCCAGTAGAGTCCCCAACCAAGACTGAAGTACCAGCCTCGCCGATCTGGGGCAACGAGACCTAAAATGAGAGCTACAACCAAGCGGAAGGGAGAGGCCAGAGCCTTGTGACGCTCAAGCTCAATCTAACCCTTGCATTAGATAACGTCCTCTATAGCGAGGATTGTGTGACAAGCATCTTGCTTGACATCCATATCAAAAATAATGCACCGACCATGAATCGACAATCTCAGGATGCGCCACACGTCCTCTAAGGTGACGGTGGCCTCGCCGGTAGGAAGGTGGAAAGACGAGGTCTCATTGTGTCATCTCTCGGCAAGCGCTAACATCATCCCAAGATGGGTGCGCACAGGCGCTGCATATACAATGTGCGACAGCCTCATGTCCTGTAATCGATCCTGGTCTCTGTCACTAAGGTCTCACAAGTAATCGAAGAGCTCCTGTGACCTGTGCTCTCGGGAATAGAGCTCCCTCGCCGCATCCTGCATCAGGAAAGGTCAACGTATTAAAATTTTTGAAAAATTTCATTCCAGGCGTCCAAAAAATCACTCCAGCGTCTCTATTTGTGAAGGCATCGCAATTTTATTTTTTTCAAACTATGACACTAGGGCACAAAATGCCGAAAGCGCACCACTGCAGTGCACTTTTTTGCCTCGCGACACAGTTTAAGAAGATTCTTGTTTGATACTGCATCGCCACATCGCACTTTAAAAATGACCCCGTAGGCCATGACATTAGCGTTGGAGTTTGGAGTTTATTTCCAAACTCCACCGCCGTGGCACAATCTAACACCGAGCGGCACAGTTTGATTTTTGAGCGGCACTATATAGCGCCACTGCAGAATAACTAACTTTAAAAGCAATAAATGAACACAAAAAACAAGAAATAAAGCTCAAGTAAGGATCACTTACCGGTGCCCCAATGTCGGGTGGCCGTTGGTATGTCCGGACTTGGTTAGAAATGTGTATCGGGAGCTGTCATTGCGCCATATCGTCAGGAGGTTAGAGCGCAAATCTCAAAATTGCTAGAGGGTTGTGTGTGAAAATGAATTAAAAGTGACCCCTCAGAGCCTTTTTAAGCTTGAAAATTAGGGTTTTTTCACCCTGATTGACTATCCTGCTAGGGTTTTGGACTCTCGAACCTATTTTTGTCTAGTTGAGGCTTGTTTTATTGTGTTTAGACACGTTTTTGGCCTCCTCGAGCCTTTTTGAATATGTCAGACACCTTGTCCTCTTTTTTTCGCGAGATCACCCAAAAATCAAAATTTTTGTCCAATCTCTTGAGGAGGCAATATATTGGCATGCTTTCTCTCACCGGGCAACAGTGGGGCAAGATTTTGAAAACAATTTTTTTTTGGCTTTGATCGAGACCATTTATTCTTTGATCCAACACAATGCTTGCATTGCTTCAAAGAGGGGCAAAATGTAGACACGTAAAATGTACTGATTGACATTGGACATCTGATCCTCACCACTAACATCGTTTCATCCTGAATCATCCTTCGGTCTAACCATTTAATCAAATACCTTTATCTGATTAAATTCATCAATATTCCTCTCTTAATTAAATAAATTGGTTATCTAATTAAGTAATTCTTTCTCGATAATTAGATTAACCATTTTGATCTAATTATCCTATTTAATTAAATAATTAGTGTTATTTGATTAAATCTCTAAAGTCTACCTATTAAATTAAATAAATTAAAATCTTATTTAGTTTAATCTAACATCATCTCTTTTAATTAAATAAATAAAAAATCTTTATTTAATTAATCATTTATCACATTCTTCTCGTATTTGATTTAAATAAATCCACAAATTTAAGTCAAATAGGTCACATCATTTAATCCCTCCATTAAATTAATCAACCTAGATTAATTTAATCTCTCCTCATGTCCCATCCTCCATCTTTTACTACTTGCACATGAAAATAGATTTAATTGATTTATTAAATCTCTATTTTCCTTCAACAAGGCATCTTTTAAGGAATATTCCCCAAGTTTGAATTCAAAATCCAAGTGGGATGAGTCCTTCCAACAAGGCATTTACTCTCTCTTACATGTCCTTTGCCTTAAACCAAGTGGCATTCAATGCATTCTTCCTTCCCTCTTGCATGTCATTTCAATAATTTCAAAATTCAAATATATGCATTTATTGGCACAATCCTCAAAACTTGCACATCCTCCATCCATTCACAAGTGGACAAGTGGCACTTTTCCATTGGCTAATTCTTAGTCCCACATTGCTCTATTTTTGACATTCATCCATCAATCTCATCTATAAAATGAAGAGTTCATCCCTCATTTCATCATCCACAATTTGAGTAAACTTACTATGCTCAAATCATTAGCAATTTTCATCTATTATCGTTGAGTTCATAGCTAGGTTATGCAGATTTTTCTATTGGAGCACTCATCAAGCATCAACAAAGTGGATCACTCTTCATCACACATCAATCTTGCATCATAAGAATTGGGAAATGGCCAATTTTCACATCAAATTGGCAGCAATTCCCCCATGGGATAAAGAGTTTGCATTTGTTTTCAATAGGATCTAGCTTATTTTCTTGTTCTTTTGTTTCATTCTTGCTTTGTTTCCTATTTCAAACCTTGCTAATGGATTTCATGGGGAATCCTTGTTTTTGCTTGCATTTTATCTTCTAATGTGTTTGTTCATTATGTTTTGCAGGTATTAGGATTGGGGTTCGATAGGTTTGTCGTCTCTTGGTTTCATTAGGCATAGCATACAACAGTTAAGTATAATAGTTTAAAATGGTATGACCCTATGTGGTCAATTTTGGGGGTGTTCTTTGTCATAATCTGGAAAGTTTATTTTAGATATGGGGGCTTTAAAATAGGGTTTGTAATTCTATGAAATCTTGTGCCCCAATGCTCATGGGCTAGCTCTATAAATTTCTTTGCAATATCAATACAATTAGTCTCTTATCTATAAAAAAAAATAAAAATTAATTAATATAATATATTAAATAATAATTATATTATTATTATATTAATTAAATAATTAATTAATATATATTATATTTAAGGTAAGTGCAATTATTCTAATCGTTTATTTATTAAAATAAATGAATTAATAAATATACATATTTATAATAAAATATTACATTAAGATTCAATTAAATTTTTACATTTTATTATTATATTATTACTTTATTATTGGATTGGAAATTAAAGTCTATCATTGATAAAATCTATTTGAATGTAATTTATATATATTAATTTATTATGTTATTAATGATTGGGTTTATTTAGGGTTGATATTTAATTTGCATAAGGTTTATTTTTTAATTATAATTAATGGTTAGGGTTCAATTTGAGTTAGGATATAATAAGGGTTAGGGTTAGGGTTATGATTAGATTTGGGTTATTATTAGGTTAAGATTGGGGATCAAATAGGATTAGTGTAAGGGTTATTATAGTACTTAGTGTTCACTTAAGGTTATGTTTATATTCAAACTTATAATTAGTGTTGGATTTAGAGTTGAGGTGAGGAATAGGGTTAGAGTTATAATTATTTTTAGTCTTGGTGGTTGAAATATTGTCAGTGTTATGTTTAGGGTTATGGTTAGGGTTAGGTTTAGGGTTGATGTTTGGGATAGAGTTAAGTTTATGGTTGTATGTTTTCCAATTTTAATTTTTATAAAAACTCGAGGTTGTAAAAAAAACATGGATAGGTTCTTTTGTGACATAGAATATTGATTAATAATTAGGGTTGGTATTGGTTATAAAGTGAACTAGTTTCCATTGTATATACTTAAAATTTAACTTATTTTGAAAGTAAAACAATAATGAAAGATAACGATAATAATAATCTATAATATTGTATTTGAGTAATCTATTTGTAATTTTTAGAAATCAATATTATTATAGGTGAAACAAAGTAGAATAAATTTAATTTATACAAATGCTAATTGCATTAAATCCATAAGCTTGTTTTTTACATTAGTGATTTTCTAAAGATTTGAGTCTATTTTCTTTTATTTTTCTTCTTGTGATTTGCTTTCCTTTCTTTAGTTTTTCATATTTGTCATATGTGAATGGTGGCATAATTTTTAGTCTTTGTAAATACTTAACATGGGAAATTGTTACAAATTTCAGTTTTGTTCTTACAGTTGGTCCTATATCAACGGTGATTTTTTCAAAAGTCAAACCTTGTGATTTGTATATTGGTAATGTCCAAACCAATCATAATGGTATTTGTATTGAGCTACCTCTTTATAATATTGTGATTGGAACTATAAATGGACGTCAATCGTTGAATGATATTCCTAACTAACTGTCGAATTGAACCAATACATATGTTGGTGGTTGAGATGGTCCAATTACAAGTATATATACAATATCTTGAACATATCTTAGAGCTCCGTTTACAAGATTTGTTTTTATCCATATGTTTGATGTTAACATAACGTACTCAATAATAATTTTATATCAAGTTCATTATTTGTAGCTCCTTCTTTCCACAAATATTTCTATTTTTTGTTGTAATGTTGCATGCAACTGGATTTCTCAATGAGTATATTGTTTTCCTATTGTATATACATAAAGTGTGTGTGTGTATATATATACATGTCGTTGTTATCCAATGATACTCCCATACATAAGGGTTATCCGTTCATGAGCATGTGTAGGTACATTTACCTACGTATACTCATCCACACATATACTCGTGCATGTATGAGTAATCATGGACATGTACGTATTTTCATTCTATGTATACACGTCATCGACCAATATACTCCAATAAGAACACACAAAGAACTCTCACTCGATATAAAGACTCAATCATATAACCTTAGTCAAAATACTCATAGAACAAGATCATAAACCAATACAAAACATTCACAACCAAGGCAGAAGGTTACTTACCATTTACCCAAACTGACTTGACTCAATTTAGACCAACTAGGGTGTGAGTGTCTGTATGCTCAACTAGGTTCATCAGGGTTAGCAAACCAAGTTCTTCTCCTAAGTGATACTCCCCCTCTCTTTTGGAGGTTCAAGCCTGTTCCTGCATCCAACTTTGTACATCATAACAATAGTTAGCCGGTAATAATACAATCGTATGCATCATATATTTCATTGTTAGAATCATTATAAAATATCAACTTGAATTAAACATTAATTCATCATATTCCATCAAGATTCGTATGTAAAAAACAATCATAAATATTTATATATTAAAGCATTTTTAACCCATCAAGGTAAAAGCAAATAGGTAATAACACAATGGGGTGTAACAAGGGGATATGTTACACCCCATTGTGATATTACCAATAACTGTTACTTTTTTATGAGTTAAAATGTTAATAAATGCATATGCTTTTGTATATTTTTCAATGAAATGAGATAAATGAATGTGCAATGTAATGTGAATGCTTTAAATGCTTTGATGATGAAAATGGTATATGATGAATATGAATGTTATGTTATTGGCTAACTTCTTTTGTGATGCACTAAGTTGGATGTAGGAAAGAATCGAGCTCTCTAGTAAGAGAGGGGGAGTATCACCCAGGAGAGGAGTTTGGTTTGGTAACCACTAATGTACCTACTTGAGCTATCACACACCCACATCCTAGTTATTCAAGTTAAGTCAAGTCAGTTCAAGATTTAGTAAGTAAACCCTTGGTCATAGTTTTTGGGATAACTGTAATGGTTGTGTGTTTGTGTTTGAATTAAAGTGACTAAATATCTATATTGGGTATATGTTCTTCATGTATTATATATATATATATATATGTATATATTGATTGATATGTATATACATTAAATGTATATATGTATATATGTGATAACTCATGCATATGAGCACATACACGTGTGTGCATATGTAGGTAGAAATACTTACATATACTCATACACGGATATCGAATATGCATGGGAAATTGATTATACACTTTATATAGTATATATACTTTGATATATATATATATATATATATGTTTATTATAAGATGTTAAAATAATGATGTATATGAATATATTAATATATATGTACGTATTTGATATTATATATGTACAAACATACGCATATATTGATATATACATGAATATGAAAATATATGTATATAATTGGCAATTGATTGATTTTAATATCCACGCTAATACATATATATATATTATAATGGTAAAATATATATATTGTTAAATATAGTCAATGATATGAAAAGATATTGAATCACATATATAATGCGAAGTAAATAAGCAAGTTTAAACCAAACATTACACATATATCATGCAAACAAAATAAACAACGTTTAAACCAAATGGTACACATGAGTTATGCAATACTAGGAACATAGTATAAGCTATGAATAATCATAAACAAGTGCATAAAGTGAGTTGATGAGAATGCAAAGTATATGAAATAAAGTTGAAAGTGTATTGTTGTGCCATGTAATTAGGGAATGCACTTAAACGATAAAGTTATTGTGTAAAATAAAATCCATGCATAGCTTTTGTAAGGTGTTGGACTTAGTCAAAGCCATGATATGGCATAAGGAAAAAATAGTGTTTTGTATTAGTCTGGCTACCACCATTCTAGGCGCCATGAGTAGATATTTGACATGAAAAGAACCATGCTGAGTGATAGAAAGTTGTAAGGAAACCATAGTAGATGCTCCAACTTAGTAAATTTAATGCAAGTTGGCTAGAAAGTGGTGCCTCAACCATGAATAAAAAGCTGATTTCATTTGGACCGTAAATGTGTTTGAATTCTGATTCTTTTAGCTACCATATTTCAACCAATTCTGCTTAGTCGACCTATTTAGAGAAGGATTTGGTTTTGGATTTATGTTATCAATTTTAGAGGTGTCAATAGGATGGAAAAGGTGGCGATTTGAGGAGCTAAACTATAGCATTAAGTTTCTCATTGTTTAGTATGAATAGAGGGCAACCTCTTAGCCTTCGCTATTAATTCATTCATTCATTTTGAAATTCATTTGTTTCCATTCTACTACAATTTTTCTTGTGCAAGTAGTGTTGGTTGCAAGTAGTGAGGAGTGAGAGATTTCTTGAGTGTTTGTGAATTATTTGTTGAGAGTTTTGAGTGTTGGGAAAGAGGCTAGAATTGGAGAAAAATTGAAGGTAGAAGGAGTAGCCAGCGAAGTCATTGGAGTTAAGCTTTGAGAACAATTTCTCCATTGGAAGTGAAATTTCCAAGCGTGCTAGTCTTTCATATTTTGTTCCATTGGTTGTCATGTTTGCAAGTGCTTGAGGAACTAGTGATTTCATTTTATATAAAGTTTTCTTATATGTTGAAAGGTGAAATCTTACTAGATTGAATATGCATATATTTATTATATAGAAGCATGTGATTGTATATGTTAAACAAAGGTAACTAGATTATATTATAATATCCAAGTTATCATAAGTCAAATGTATGATAGCATTAATTGTAATGATTGGGGAAAATGGTAATATATAGATGTACTATGTGGGGAATGCCAATTTGTGATGTTATGTAAACATGTATATGAAATGAGGTTTATTCCTAGGATTAGGATAAACTGAGGTTGGGAGTAACCTAGTTGGTTAGTTGGATCACTTGATTGTACATTACCTTTTGGGATGGAATCATGTTATGGAATAAATCTCGTCAAGAGTTAGTATGGTCATGTTGTTTACCAAATTGTGCAAAAGGGTGGGTGAGGATACAACATCCACTTCATAGAAGTGAGACACCACTCCTTCAAAAGTGAGTTTGATATGTAAAGATCAAATATTTGGCCAAAGTAGTGTAAGTTGCCACTGCATACACTGTCGGTTTATTGTAAGCCAAGATTGCATAACTAGGCTGTGAATGTCATGCATGTAGGTTGGTATCCATTGTATGGTAAACTCTAGATATGTAGGACACAACACCATGCTTACGTAGGCTATTATTATTATGAGTGTTACCAGACCAATCTCTTCGTTGAAGGGTAGGGCCATCTTACCAGTTAGGTAGATGTGGGGGGGACCGTAGTAAGTCCGTGGTTGGAGGAAAAGCACTCGGGTGATACCCTCCCTCATGCAATCGGTAGCCAAAATTTGAGGATGTATGCCTAGGAAGGGACATCTGGACCATTTGTACTTTTTTTCATTGATCTCTTGAAAGCTCTATATGTAATCATGATCTTGTATCTTTATGGAAAATGTAGTTGAAAAATGTAATCATTACTTAGGATTTTGTAATATTACTTTATTAATGTAATGAAAATTTGAAATGGGTTTATTTTGAATATGCATCTTGTTATTGAAATGGGAAAATATAGAACAAAAAATTATTACTATGTGATGGTAAACTTAAACTATTCACATATGGGTTAAAACTTAGGTGAAAACAATAGATAAAACATCAGACTTGTTACAAATGATTCCAAGTATTTCATAGTCTACAAGTGGACAAAAGGAGAAATTCCAAACATTTTTCATGTCTCATCATGTTTGAAAACTATCCCTTCTAAAGATTTTTTTTTTTTGATACTCAGGAGGTATCTCCAACCAAGGCCCAACGATTCCCACCATACCTTGCCTTGGGCTTACTTTTTGAAAACTATCCCTTCTAAAGATATTACTAACATATTTGAGTCCTTTGGAGCGAGATTCTATTGTACCTACCTTTTTTCAATATTCCTAATGAAATTTGGTCATGTGTGCAAGAAATTATTACTCATTAGGAAAGAATGGTTGTCACCTCCCATACATGGCATGTTGATCACACACCACCAAAATTAAATACTTTTAATGACGACAAACTTATGTCTAATGGATTAGAAGAGAGAGAATGCCACAATGTAAATAAGTGATAGCCCTTATAGTGTCTTCACCCAACCGATGATATTGTTGTTGACGAGCTCTAAGACATGCTTTGATGTTAACACTTTGACACAAGCCATAATTGGGTTGCTAATACAGTTGTTCCTTCCTTGATGAAGAATACTATTGAATTTATTAACTATAATCAAACGCTCAACATACTAGGTCAAATAGTTTGAAACCAACTCATGTATCATAAAGAACAATCTTTCTTTTGATCAACAAAATGATTTCAACATTATTGTGATCTATTCTTCTTAGACTAGAATGCAACCATCACTTCAAATGATCGTAAAAGGAAATATAGGAATACAAAAATAATACATGATTATAACATTTTAGATAACACTCTACAAAAATCTATCCCATGTACAAACACCATTTATTTTTCTTGCCCCAACAAGTATGGTTGCTTCAACATCAATGCATCAATCATTCATTTTTTACTTCACATACACATAAAGTCACAATCCCTTTTCAAGGTTAAGCTCTATCAAGTTTCTAAAAAATCATGCATTTCATTTGTTACATTCTAATTGATGAAATGAGCTTCACTACACCAAAATTGTTAGAATGAATTGACAATAGGTTGTGGGAGGCATTTCTATATCACAATAAAATTCTATTTGATGGTTGTGTGCTTTTTAGCAACCTCAGATAATTGCCACTATTTTTGGACATTCCAACATATGTTGTATCATTAAATGGGACAACACTTTGGGGAAGCTTTCAAATAATGGTCATAATGGACATAATTTTTGACAAAATGGGGTTTAACTTAACCAAATCAAATTCGACATCCTTTTTAAAGATATAAGGAATGTTGAGATGATATAGATAGATTGACAACTCCTCACAACACACACCAATACCTATCAATTTGGAAACAAACAAGATACATTTTGTTTGCCGGTACATTGGTATGCAACAAATGATTTGGTTGCAACACATAATAAAAATATTAAAATCAATGACCACACTAGTAGCATGTTGTATTGTTGAACAAAAAAGTGGCATAGTGAATTCAATTTCAAATGATTAAAATAAAATACAAGGTGTTATTGTTCATCAAATAACAAGCTATGCTAAATACAATCTTGCAAGTTATCGTTGGATTTGTAAATGGTGTACTTAGTGAAGTGATTCTTATCATCCACAAAAATAAAAGTAGGTCACTTGATCTACCTCTCTTTATTTTTGTGAACTTTCAATGTTAGATTGAACTTGCATGAAACAAATAAGAAACATAAATAGTTCAAATTGTTCTAGTCACACTTGATATTTGTCAATAAATTTTCCTAAAATGGCTTGGGCATTGATGATCCACAAAGCATGAGCTCTAACTATAAATAGAGAAATAATAGATATTGGAAACACAAATCATTAGGGACCCACCTTCACAGTAGTTTAAATAATTCAAAGATTGTTAAATCTAAGAATATCCCCTACATTCTAATTTCAAATATATGTATCCATGGATAGAAATATGCATGTAATCCTATGTAAACAAGAAGAAAGCCATCTCAAAAAAATGCCTAAATTATTTTCCTAAAAATCCAAATTACTATATCTCACTTTAATTTTTTTCCCAAAAGCCAATTTGACTATATCTCATTTTAAAAGGATTTTGAATTTATATTCAAACTTTATCTATAAAATTAAAAATAATTTTTCTTCAATTCAACAATACAAATTTTATAATCTACACTAAATAAAAAGTTATACATGATTAGCCGATAGGCTATATATTGTGTGCATGTTTAGTCGAAACCTGACTCACGCTCTCGTCAAACCGCTTATCTAGGTTGTTTGACCACTTAACAGGTAAACTCTACTTGCAACATTAACTTCACGGTAGACTTACCTCCAACAAAATGAAATTTTATCGTTGCATTTAATAGGCCAGATGACCAAACCTTTTGGGAGAGTATGAAATCAAATACATAGATTTTTAATAATTGCACACTATCCTTCTCTGAAGATTTTGTTTTCGCTGGCAGTCCTTCATATATTCAACTGGCAATTGCATTTATTCATTTTGCACCACTTGACACTCACTATTTTTACTTTTTCCATCGCCTCTACTTTTCTACAAATAGAATGTTTTCTATAAGAAAAACAAAATACCCGACAATTTGCTACATTTAAGAAGAATTTGTAGCGGACAAGGATTGTTGAAGAAGAACAAATAGCAAAGAATTTATAGCCCATTCAAGAAAAAATAACAGTATGTTTAATATATATACATTATGCTTACTATTTTTTACTATTCAGTATTTAGTATTTTTTTTTTGTATTTTAAATTATGTTTACTGCATAATTGTAGATATTTACCATACTAGTTGCACCTTAGTTAGCGTAATATATGCATTTGTTACTAATTTAATTCTTTCCATCTAGATTTCTCTATTTACTGTCACTCTGTATTTTAAATTTAAAATATAGTATTAGCAACCCGTATAAAGCTAGGGTTTGCAGAGTTTAATATGGGGCAAAAAGAATAAAAACACTAAACAAAGAAAACATGATTTAATTGAAGAACTTAGCGATTAGTGGTTAGCTAATTCTAGTCCTTTAAGGGTTTGCAATTTTTCTTCTCTTTCAAAGATCTCCTTCCAAAAACTCCCCAACTAAGATGTAGAGCTAATTCCAAAAAAAAAAAAAACTTGAAAAACTAAGATGTTAAACCTGAAAAACTTGTCCCTCATTCAAAAAACACCCACATATCTCACATAAATAACTTAACAATCTAAAGCAAAAGCAAATAGGATGATTTAGGAAATGAAGAGGGGAAAGGGATATTTTTAGCTACTAAAAGTTCAAAATAAATAGATACTAACAAATAATCAAATGTGCCATTCAGGGCTTTGCAGGCCTTCAGGGAGGAACTTAAAGAAGAACAAAAGAACAATCCTGATAGGAACAAAAACATAGAGGTGGTAATTGTGCTTATGGAGGGATAGAACAATAGGGCTCCTGGTCTTTCATGGGAGGAGATGGATGCTGCAGAGACTTTGGTGTCTTTTGGTGATTCAAGCTACCTAGTTCAGACTTCTTAAGACTGTGTCATGACTTCTCCTTTTGGATCTTTTTGGTTAATATGAGGCGTATGTATAGGTGCATATATGTAATTATTGAACAGTGATATACTTGTAAGTTTTGGGTGGTGACTTGGTTCTATTTTTTATTGTACATTCTATTAGCTCATGAGGGTGTCGGGTATGTACATTTTGTAAGTTGGGGCAGTAGGATATGATAGCCTTTGCATGGCTTCTTGGATACTGGTACTGATGATTTATCTTTGAACTTATTGTAATGATCTCTCTATATTTAATACAAAAAAATGTGCCATTCATTTTAAACCAGTTGCTTGAGTAATGCATCGACTATTTTCAATGCCTCATCTTGAAGCTCGTTTAGGCGTTGCTTAGTGTTATTTCACCCCTGCACACAAATAAACCAAAAACCATTCTAAGTGAAGAACATATACTTGAGGAAACAATGGATTTTAGCTCCGCTCAAACTACTCCTACCTGTCCTGGGATGATGTAGTTTCTCTATGGCATCCAAACTGTAGAAAACCATGAGGAGGGTAAAATAAAATATGAGATAGAAAAATCAAGGGTTTGGTTTGGCAACATGTAGGTTTTTCTCATGCCACATAGAAAGTCATGGCATTATTTTGCTATGGTAAATACAACTGGCAATAGCAAAAATAATTTTGTTTTTTATGCCTGGACTTTGCTTCCACATTCTTTATGATTATCAAATCTCATTCACTGTATTCTTTAGACCACATTATTTAAAACATTTTGTTAGATAGTTCACATGCCTTACCTATGCCTCCACTTTTTTTTTGAAGTGTACAACATCTTTAGTTTTTGAAAAACATGTAATAAGTTTAAATGAAATTAGTGCACTCTGCCAAAAATGTCTCTCTCCTACTTGCTCTATCTGCTCCACTAGATAGGTTTGCTTCCACAATGTCTAAAGTCTAAATTGCTTGAAGACTTAGTTTTTTGTTGTTTCTAATTAATGCCAAAAAAAAAGCTTTAAATGTCAAGGAACACAAAAGGACTTGGCCATGGTCATATCTGTACTCAAGTTTAACGGCCTAACAAACACAACAAACCATAACTTTAATTTAGAAGGGATATCCATGATAAATTTGGAAGAATTGGTGGTGAATAAGTCAATCTTTAAATGGATGGTAAATAGGTTTCACCAATCAAAAAAAGGAGGTTTCTTTTGGTCATATTTTCATTATGAAATAAAATTTATCACACATGCTGACACACAATACTCGACTAAAATACTCTTTGTTTAAAATGTTGATGATAAAATCTATAATAATTTTTTGCAATTTCTTATCATTTCAAAATTGTCAAAGCTACAGTTTAAAATAGGGCTCTCTTTGGCTATCTTCATCCCTTAAAAAAATAATATTTTTATTATAAATGTTTGTGATTTAGTTATCTATGTCAAAAATACTTTTATATTATTTATTATATATTTATTTATATTATAGATTATATTATATAATTTAAAGTAATTATATATAATAGTGTATATTTTATATGATAATATTTATCATTTATATTTCATATATTATAACCTATAATATAATACTTATTATATGTTTAAATTGTATTCAACTTATTAATTCATAATAAATCTCATTTAACTTATAGTAGATATTTATATTTATATTATAATTATATTACATAATATATAATACAATATAATATATATTATTTTATTTATTGTTTTGATTCTATATTACTATATATAATATTATATTATATAATGAAAATAAATGTATTTGCTCATTCTTTGAAACCTAAAAAAAAATTACTTTATATTTTATCTTTCAAATATCTAAATTATTTTATATAACTTACAAATTTGTCACTATTATATGTTTAAAAAAATATTTATGACAAAAATATATTATGAACAATATCCCTAAAATCATATATTCATATACATCCTATAGTGTTAATACTTTATTTTCATATTATCTTCTTCATTGTTCTCTTTGTATCATTAAAATATCTCACTTTTCTACCATTAATACAGATGCTAAATACCTTTAATTTCTTCCTTTTATAATGTTGAAGATTATCTCTTTCTTTATGATATTTATTACCTTAATACTTTATTTAAGCACACTATAGTGAATTTCATGCTAATTAAATGCTACACAACACATTCATATTATTATTAATTTTAACTTATTTAAATGGAAGGTCTTAATACATTTATATATCAACAAATGACATTTTTGTATATTGCCATTTAAACATGCTTTATATTGAATATATTTTCGATACAAGTTTTGTTACTCTTCTATTTATTAATTTTCTTAAATCAATTTATCTATTTTTTATATAATCTAATGCAAATTATTCTACACATTACATGTTTTTCACTCTTACTTGAATACTTCAATCTCTATATACTTTTATCGTTTAGATAATACCAGCGTTGCATTTGTGGTGTGGGTCTACTAACTTTTTTTTTCACTGTGTAGGAACATAAAAAAAAAAAGACAAGAAAAAAAGCATGTGCCAAATCATTCCATATTCCATACTAGTAGATGGAATCATCAAATACAAAATTACCACAAGTTGAAATCTCTCAAATCTTTCGTGAGACATCTTGTAAAATTTTTGCAAATCACAATTAAACTTGTTGCAAATATTTTTCATTCAGTTTCCAATCTCCAAATATGTATTACAAACATTTTGTATATAATGCAAACAACAATATATATATTTTACACTACTCTTCCTTTCCATGTTTACTTCTATATATTTTTCTATCGACCTAACCCTTGCACCCCTCATACAAGTGCTAATTTATAAAACAAAATCCATATAATAAATATCATATTTAACAGAAAAATAATTTAAAAATAAGAAAATTATTTCCCTCTAACAAGGTGCCCATCAAACCTATGGTTTAAGGCAAGATTAGTTCTGCCGTTCTTAACTCCTTATAGTCTTGCAATTCCAGGCAGAAGTCTTTTCTGTAATCAGAGTAGTTGCCGTGATATTGCGGCTTCATAATTGGCGAGGTGAGTATTGGCTTCATTCTTTTAGCCAAAAAAATAAAGAATCATTGCTTTAGTGTGGTAAGTTAAGAGTTTTTGAATTCATTAACCGTATTGGATTCCAATGCTTTCTGATGTTTTTGGATGAGTACGTTGTCATTTGAGCAAGGTATCAAATGAATTTTTGGTTCGGAGATTAATATATTTCTTATACGTCTGGAGGTGGGGAGCATTTATTAGGGTTCGGAATTTTTGTTGGGCTAGGGTTTAAGGTATCTGTAAATTGAGAGAGAGATCCCACCGAATAAAGCTTAGGAGCAAAGAAAAACATTGGTAGGTTTTAGCGTCACAGCAAACTCTGGGGTATGCCATTCTTTTTCCTATTGGGCTTGCTTTTCATTTATTTTGCATTGGGTTTAACTGTTGAAGAAACAATCTGTGTTTTATTTGGATTAGAGTAATTGGGCGTTAGCTTAATCAACTAGGAGAATTTACTATTTTGGAAGTATAGCGTGATAGCATAACGGTCACATCCATAAGATGCAGGTTTGGTTTAGTTGGGAGTCGTGTTCAGGCTTTTCGAAGCCAAAAAAGCCAACTAAGACTTCTTCCTTAATTGCCATTTGGCTGCTATGTGATAGATTTCGTCTGAACAAGGACTATCAATAAGATCTTCATCCGTCAAAAAATTTAGTGGCATGGTATTTCTGCAGAAATGTGGTGGCCAGAGTTTTGTTCTTTTCAGTTCAATTTGTTTGAAGATGGGAAGAACTCGGGCAATTGAAAAAAAGAGATGGGATTAGAAGAATAACAAAAAACTATAAAGGATTTTGTTATTTCAAAAACTTTGACGTAGATGGGTCTTTCAGTTTTGGGACTCGGGAGTATTACGCTGGTCTAGTGAGAGTAAGGTCCCCATTTCAAACCCATCAGGTACCTGCACACACAGATTGTGAGAAAAATGGAGGGAGCATTTGATTACAGTGAGAACTGACCAGCGATGAAAATGGTAACCTTGTATGATTGCAACGTACAATGTTTGGTTCTGACTCCCTCCCCAGTTATACAAGGGTGAACACTTTTTGATAGATAAACAGGTTTACAGGTCTCTGAAAAAAAAATTGCCTAAAAGAAAAAGCATTAACATTGTTTTTTTTCCTCTTGAAAATCCATTTGATTGGCATGCCAAATGGCAGAAAACAAGTTTAAGTACAAGACTAACAAGTTCACTGCTTCTATAATTAAAACAAAATAAGGGCTGCAGATGAGATTCGTTAAATTCAGTCTCAGTCTCAATAAAATCTGGGCATTACAGATCTTGCATGTGATGTTTTAGTATTATGGTATCGATACCAACCATGCAAATACATGCTCAATTTTGACTGTAGCACGATTGGTTGTACTGTGTCAAATGAAACATAAGTCATTCAATTAAGCTTCCTCCAAAACTTGCCTAATGATGTTCTTGTAGCATTACATATGGCGCATGCTGATGGTCAAGAGGTCAAATTATGTTTGTTAGACTCTCCATAACATGCTGAAAATCTGTCCTAAAATTTCCCAATGCTTCCAAATGGGCATAGGACTTTCTTTTTTTAAATATCAGGTGCTCGGTATCCATTCTCTTTGCCATTGTCTCTCTATTATGCCTCTCTGGAGAATGTAGTTGTTCAGGACGTTGGTTTGATTATACCTAGCTAAATTTGTAATCTCCTATCAGGCAAGCATAAAATAAATAATTCACTCCAGGACTACATCCTGAACCAGACAAAATTTTATATTTTGTCAATGAAAAAGTTGTTGATTTTGTGTAACAATTTCAAATGTGATGTGTTTTAGTAAATTCTGCTTGTGGGTTTGTTTAACCCAAAATTTGTTATAAGGTTGAATGGATGATTGGCATTGACTGTTAAATGTTCCCCATTGGGTGTTTTCTTGACAGAAATGGATGGAAAGAAGCGAAGTCGTCAAGAGTCTGAGGACTCTGATGCCCCAGAGATTGGAGAAGAAGATGTTGTTAAACTGATAGAGCCTTTTACTCGGGAACAACTTTTTGAGATTGTAAAACATGCTGCTGTGAGGCATCTTGATATTTTGGAAGAGACAAGGAAGATTGCAGATAGGGATATATCTCGAAGAAAAATATTTGTTAGAGGATTGGGTAATGATACCACTGCAGAGGTAGTCAAATCTGTCTTCAGTCAGCATGGAGAGGTTGAGGATTTGAATGTTGTTGTTGACAAAGCCTCCGGTAAGAATAAAGGATATGGATTTATTATATATGCTCATGTTGAAGGTGCTTTGGAGGCACTAAAAGAACCCAGCAAGAAAATAGATGGAAGAATGACTGTTAGTAATCTAGCTGCTGTTGGAAACCCACAATTACAACAGCTGCAACAACAGCAACAACAGATACAACAACTGCAACAACTTCAACAATTCCAACAATTTCAACCTGTTCTGCCCATTCAGCCTGTTGTACCTATTCAAACCATGCAGCAGCCCATTCAGTCTATGCAGCACCCTATCCAGTCCATGCAGCAGTCTAGCCAGTCCATGCAGCAGCCCATTCAGCCCATGCAGCAGCCCATACAGCCCATTCAGCCAATGCAGCAGCCCATTCAGCCAATGCAGCAGCCCATACAGCCCATCCAGCAGCCCATACAGTCTATGCAACAGCCTATTCAGCCCGTACAACAGCGTATGCAGACTGTCCAATCCACTCCTTCAGATGTAGCACTTAGGAGAATCTATATACATAATGTTCCTACAGACATGGAACCTGCCAAATTGCTTAACTTTTTTTCCCAGTATGGAGACATTGAAGAAGGGCCACTTGGTTATGATAAGATAACTGGAAAGTGCAAAGGATATGCACTATTTGTATACAAGACGATTGAAGCGACCAAAAAAGCTGCAGAGGATCCTGTAAAATCAATAGATGGCAATCAATTATTTTGTAAATTGCACACTGATGGACAGAAGCAAAAAGGTGCAACAGCAATTTCAGGACAAACTCTTTCTGATTCACATTCCACGGGCAATTTGAAGCCAGCATCTCTGGATTCTTCTGTGCCATATGGTGGATTTGGCCATGGGTTGGTAAATCCATCTCCTGTGGCACATCAAGCTGCTGTTGCCAATTCATCTGCATTGGCAGCTGCGGCTGTAAGTAATTATGGCTTGAATGATGCAGCATTTCCAAGTTTGTCAAGAGATCTGGTTGCAGCAAGCCTCCCTTATCATTCATTGAATTCTTCAGTGCAGCCATCATTAGGCTGTGAACTTCTTCTACAAGGCCTTTCTGGTCGTGCGCCTTTGGGTACAGGTGGTTATGGTGTTAATACATATGGATCTTCGGGGTATAATAGTATTGGAGGTGCATCGTCGCTCTATGGCATTCCTTCAAGTTCGTCTGTTGCTCAAAATGCTTCATATGAAGGAGCTAGTCAATATGCCCTAGCCCTTGCATCCTATCAAAATCAACATCCAGGAGCATCACCACCATTAAGAGTTCCTCCAGGAGGGACCCTCCCAGGAATGCGGTCTTACTACCCATCCTAGGTTTGTCTTTCTTTTTCCTAATTCTTCCTCCACCTATATATTATTTTAGTTTCAACTACCAGGGTTTACAAATATAACACTTAATTGGTTTTTTAAATGCCCTATAATTTATTGTTTGGCAAGGATGAACTTTCATTTCTTTCTTTTTTGTTTCAGATTTGCCATCTCTGGTTTTGTTTTTTAAATTTATTTCTATAAATCCTCTAGTGTCTTTAACTTGTGAATTTGCTTGCATGATTCATTATGCCTTGCTTTTATTATTTGGAGAGTTATTGTTTGTGCATATGAGTATGAGTATGGCTCATGGTGCAAGGTAGCACATTGTCTGACATCGAATATAGTAAAAACTAAGGTATTTTCAAGCAAGAAGCCACTGACTGAGAATGGCTTAGTTTGTGGCAAACATATCAGAAGTACCATTATGATACATAAATACAGTGTCAGATGTGGCATACATGCATTTGTTAAAGATCTAATGAGCAGGTCAGTAACCAGTGACCACATTTTGGCATTATAATTTGTTCATTGTATTTCTGGGTCACAGTTTATTCTTGTGGCCTTGTTCTTTTGTTGTTATGCAGTGTCCAAGATTGGAGTTAATCATGGGAGCTCAGGTGGTGTTCAGCTTTAACCCACAACTTAGATTTTTATGATTCATTCTTCCATTGATGACAATTTTATTTTGCATTTTTATTTGAACTAATTCTTTTCTGTAGTTCAGGTGCTAATTGAGCATTAATTACTTTTTTTTTTACTTTATTTGTTTTTTGTTGCCTATTCTGGTTGGTTATGGTGGGTGCCTTTAATGCGGTGTGGGGTAAGCTTGAATCACATCCTTTTAATTTGTAAGCATGGTTATGCTCAAACTTATCACATTATTATTACAACACAACCCTGCCATATATCTATTAGAGTTGTGGGCTGCCTTATGTTGTGAGGAAATTTGCATGTGTAATACTTTTACAAGGATACCCTGTTATCATTATGTCTCAAACCCTTGGACAACAGTGTATATAGCTACAAAGTGGCACATGATATTTTGGTTGCGGGGACAAGAAAACATCTTCACTTTAACTTGCATATATGCTGTTCAAATTTTTAACCATCAGGTCTTGACCTCCCCAAGCTCAAGAATTAACTGGGCTTTGCCAATCCAACCACCCCTGGTGTGCTTCAACTTGTTTTTGTTGTTGATGTATCTTTTGTGTTGCTTTTTTAATCTGTTTTCCTGTATTTCTTATTGGTTCTCTGTGTTTAATAGTTTAAGCAAAAATATACCTCATCATTGCTACCTCAGAACCTTGCCACAGATCTGTTGGAGATATGGGCGACCTTATTGCAGTGAGGTTTTGAATCTTTGTATCATGTTCTTACAAATACCTCCTATTATCAGACACCTCAAGCACTTGGACAACATTATAAATCTCCACTTAATGGCACATGAGAACCCCTCTTCGTGAACAAGAGGACAGTATTTGCTATGGTTGTGGCATTCTATAATATTAGCTCCATGAGAGATTATTCTTGGGATACAAGGATTGGAGCTTTACTGCACGAGTATGATTACTCTTACGTGGTATTCAAAGATTTTTAGTTTTTTTGACTGGATTATGACATTTTTTTGAAATAATTTGTCAGTTCATCCGGGTTTACAGCAGGTTGTTTTCACAAGTTTATGGGTAAATTTCTATTTATGAGATAGGGCTAGATATCAATCAGTTTCTCAATTCACTTTTGTCGTCCATCTTTTGAAGATTGAATTCAGTTGGTGTCTTTGCTTTACTTTCATGTGTAAGTGCAAGTTCTGTAAAGGGAGCTAGCGCCAGGTGCCACATAGCTCAGTGATGACTTGAATCTGTAGTTAATGCAAGGTGTCAGATCATGAATATTTATATAGGGGCAAACCTCCAGATGTGCATATGTGAAATTGATCACCAAAATGCCATATGCATATGCAGTTTATCTGTTACCATTGACTTTCAGGCTAGAATCATTGTACACAACTGTTTTTCCTATTGTTTCTCTGAAGTTTGCAATATTTCTTAATACCCAACTTCTACTCTTGTTGTCTATAACTATTCAATCATGACCACAGTGTCTTTCCTCCAATGCTGACTTATACCACTCAAGAGTTGATAGTGCAATTACATTTATATGTCTATCTTGAATAATTAAGTATTATTATTTTTGTGTTTTTGGTTGCCCATTTTTGCATCCATTTTTATTTCTGAATGAATTCTGCTTTAGATAAGATGTTTACATATTTTTGTCAATATGTCTGTACAACTTATCCATATCCAGTTCTTGTAAATATTTAAGCAAGCATCTCCTAAGGTGCTTTTGAATTACAGGTTTCATGCTTACATTCTGCAGGGATCAGCCACAATGATTGAGATCACATGGTTTACAAGCCATATTGTCACTTGATGTTTGGCTTGTTTTCCCATTCCAGGCCACATGACTCCTGGGCTTGTGTGCCGAGCCTCTGTGAATAATGTGGCTACTTTATTGTTGCAAGAGCGGATGTCTCTCAAGAATACTGAATACTGATTATAGATATTCCAATTATTGGGGTATCTAAAAACATCTAGTTTTTTTGTTTGTGTGATTTTTCAAATTTATTATTTTGTTTTCTTAATGATCCCCTTTTGCTTCGTGTAGCTTTTGCTTTCTGACATAAGATTACAATGTGGGAGCAGCAGTTTTGCTGTTACAATTTCTGTTTTTGTAAACTGAAAATTTGAAACATTACTGTGATTTTATTGTTCATTTGTGTTCATGAACGAACTGTGCAAATGATTTTATTTGACATCAATTGTGATCGACATGGTTGGCAGATAGCAATCATTTACAAATGAGAGTGGGGAGCTGTTTTTGACGGTTGAAAAATGGCATTAGTCATGACGTATACTAAGGAGATCTCCAGCTTCTAGGTTTTGCAGGATTTTTTAATGACCGCTTTTGGTTGAAGATTGAGGCTTGATCTTAATCTAATCAAGAGTTGTCATGTGCAAATTTACTACTTTTCTGTGAACTGCTTGTTTATGGTGATTTCAGCACTAGATATGCAGACGTTTTTCTTTTAGGAACTGTATTGACTCCTTGGTGTTTCATGCCCAAGGAGCTAAATTACAGTTGATAGACATTTTTTTGGACTGTTTTCATTGAATATTTGGAATTACAGAAAATCTCACAAATGATTTGTGGCTATGTGTATTCTACTTTAGATCTTGTCTTTTGGAGGACAGATTGCATCCTGGTAAATGAATAGACCTAATAATATTGGTTCTCTAGTTCTTTTCTCCTCGTTTTCATCTCTCCTGAACAAATACTGAATTCAACACTATATAGAATAATCATTTTGATTTTTATGTTCTACCAAAGTCATTATTGGCAATTAGATGTGACCATTTTTGTAGAAGAGAATTTCACGTTAAGAATTCAAGCTTTCCATCATGAAACTATCAACAAATACGAATGAGAAATGGCCTTTCTCATTCAGTTTTGTACGAGACTCATGGCCTTCATGGCCTTGCATATTCCCTAATTTAATTTGCAAATTTACGTTTTCTATATATATAGGTCATCACTTATGTCAAAACCTTCCCTAATTTACAAATCTGAAAAAGAAATGGTCCTTTATCACAATTTTTTGCCAAATTCCACTTATTTCTAGAATCCATAACTGCACTTGGTGCCAAAGATTTGCTTTCATAGCTCCTTACAGTTCATACCCAAATTGCAGTCCCAAGTGTAGCCATGCATCACTAAATAATCTGAATATAGTCGCCCTTTAGAAGAATTCGTTATTTTCAGTGATGCTAGTCATACAACATAGTTTCCACCGTTCTTTATTCTGCCTAAAATTCTAATAACAAGATTTATCTGGTTTGATACTGAACAAATCAAACAGATTTTTTATCACATTTACTTTCTTTATCCTGGTTTAGTGAGTTGTGTACATGCTGTACTGCAAAAATGTACTGTGTATGACCTTAAGAATCAACCCTGATATGTCCAATACAAGACCTAGATACAAATCTTTGAACTTAGATTGAACTCAAGGCTGACTTAATTTCAACCTATTACTTGACCGTGGATAATACCTGAAGACATGTGATTTGGCTTCTAACTTGTGATAGAATTCCTACAGGACATAACTGATACAATATGCTTGCCAGGCCTACTCCTTTAGGAAACCAAGGATACAAAGAACCAAATTTGATCTATGCTATGGTGTTCAGGAATAATCATCTTTAATACTTGTTATTGATGGAACATTTGCCCCTCAATTATTTTGTGGGTCCATTTGAACCACCTAGTTGGTTTATTATAAATATTTGTAGTCATTTATTTTTGATGTCCATGTTGGTTGGGTTTGCAGTCAAGCTTTTTTGCAAGAAGCAAAGTTTAAGTGGAAATTACCTATAAAATAGTTTTAAGGTATTAGAGCAGGACATGTTTGTGTGAGGAAGCTTTTGAACAGGTCCAAATAAATTATGCCTTGGAAAAGTGCAGTCTCCTTCCTATAACTTAAGTTTTGGCTCCCATGCCCCTGCAAGAAATCTCTCTTCTCTAATTCTTAATTTGCTATTTCAAAAATATCGCCTTTTTAACAATTTTCTATAGCTAGATATTTCATCTAAAGTTTTGCATTTGTATGTCAAAAAAATTGAAAGATAAACATTGTGAAAATTCAGAGTTTTAGATTCTAGTTCTCCAGTTCAGATTTTAACATTTTATGTTTAGGAATCTGGCTGAGGGTTTACAATAGTGGTTTCTAGTTTTTATTTTATAGGGTCTATAATAGAGCCAGGAGATGCACTATCTTGGCCTTGTGGATGGACATAAAATATGGATTCATGATTGGATACTCATGGAGAAGATAACTGAATAGTAGAAGCTAATTATTGTTGGAAAAGATCTTAAAGGCTTCGTAATTGGGGAATGGAAGGTTGGATGCATTGATCTCGAATAAAACCTTTTTCTAGGAGACTATAGGAGTGGAGGTGACAACCCTATTAATTAAAGGATATTGGGTGAAGTAGGGATACAAGTTTATTAATCAGAGGCTAATAAAGAAGAATTACATTACCGATTTTTATGATTGTAGCAAAGTTGTTAGGCTCTTTTTGATGAAACTCTATTGAAGGTTGCCAAAAACATTCAATCTCCCAATTTGCAATTAAGGGCAACATTGTATTGGTGGCAAATGATTGGCCAATAATTGGAAGAATGAAACAGGGCAAGAAATAACCACTTTGGAATAAATTTGTGATTGCATTTTTTGGAATAAACACCCTTTTTGATTAGATTATAGTGAACCATGAGATTTTCATCGACTAGCTTGTATCAACAAAAACCCATACAAACCTTTGGAGGTTGAGCTCAAACTTCAGCCATTGGCCTACATTTTACAATAGCTTTGAGGTTTAAAGTTTTTACCCAGGAGGACTACTTGAGTTTTGAGAATATGAAATGGCAAGGTATTGTGGCATATTATTAAAGGTAAATTTCCCACACCAATTGGTAGAGACTATTTCTTCACCTAGGAAAACTACTTGAATTTTGAGATGGCAAGGCAGTATGGCGTATCATTAAAGGTAAATTACCTACTTTGGTTGATTTGCAGAAATTATTCTTATTGATGGTTTGAATGAGTTCATTAGAGTGTTTGTGAACGCTTTGAAGGAAGATACTTGCAAGCCTAGACTTTAATGAGCAAAAGCATATAAGAGGTTTTTGTGAGTTCTCTTATAATTGCTTAATGCTCTAGTACTAGCTTAGGAGAAAGGGACAACTAAAAGCACTCAGAAGTTTAACTCATCTATTTCTCCATCTAGACAATTCAAGATGGTAAACCTTGCTACCAGGGTCATTTACACCAAGATTTTTGTTTGTTTTAGTTGCAAATATGTTTGGTTGAAGGGACACAAGTGTGATGTTGAAGACGTTAAGGATTGGCAGTGCATCATGAAGATGCAATGAAAATAGAAGAAAACACTCATGTGGAGTACCATTAGTGACAGTGAGTAATAATTAATGTAGGAGCATCCTTGGTGAAATGAATTTATTTGGCATTTTTAAGACAATTGTATAGTATTGAGGGTATGACACCATGTTGAATGCTATTTTGTCAGAATTTGAGAAAATTCCATTGTTGGAATTTATATTATCATGATTGTCATTAAGATCATTTTCCAATCTTGTTCATGACATAATGTTAGAGAACCCTAGTCAAATGTAGAGGTCATTTTTTTTCATTTTGACTTGAAATGGAGTCATGTTTGGTATTTTTTAATATTTTCTTCCAATACAGTAAATCATATTTGGGATTTTTTTATTTTTTCTTCCAATATAGTAGTTATGTGACATGAGTTCCTATATTGGATGGTTGCATCCCTAAGCTGTAGGGGGAAGTTTGTTGAGAAGGGCACGTTCATTCACTTAAGCTCAATTAACAAATAAATTGTTTTCATTTAAACCCATTAGTCATTAGATGTGCATTTTGAAGAGCACTTAGTTATGCTAAGAGAAGGGGGTGGGGAGGTGAATAAGTATAACACCATTTTACTTTTCAAAACATAATTAACCATAGCAATAGCACACATGCAGGGTCTAGCAATTAAGAACACAAGACAAATGTACAATTTACATGGAGACCCTTGTGGGAAAAAACTGCAGCAAAATATTGCTTATATATAGATCTTCTTGTAGGCACCGACCTACTTTCTTTACAAAGCTTCTTTCATAGGCACCAACTCACAGGAGACACCAATCTCTTCTAATGAGAGGCACCAAGCTCCCGATCTCTTTAGTTAGAAGGCACCAACCTTCTAATGAACAATATAATAATTTTTTTGAAACTTTCTCTTAGATCTACCCTAAATCACCTTCATAAATCTCCTCACTACTTCATCAAAATCTGCCTTTAGAATCTCCAAAAAGTTCCTTCATAAATTCTGCCATAAACCTCTAATAAATCTGCTCATATATCTTCAAAAACTTATATGCCTTTTGAATCTGCTCTTTATACAAATGATATTCAATTAATTGCTTGCTTTCAAATGGACTCTACCATCTCAAATATTTTCACCGAGGGGTGCCGATTGATCAAGCATCATGTCTATTCAAAATGGATGCAACCTTCTCTTTAATATGCATCTGTTCATCTTCAAATTTGGGCAGCTAGATAGGGTTGGCCCAAAACAAGTATTAAATTAAATTTTAATTTTTAAGTCCCCAAAATGGGATGCTAACATGAGGAGGGTCGGCCTCATACACAAGCAAAATATTTTGCAATTTTTAATTTATTTCTTTTTCTTCTCAAGAGGGATGCCAACCAAGGAAGGGCACAAATATTTATTTCATTTTAAATTTTACTCCAAAGCATGGCCACCAACATTCAACTATGAACTCCTTCCTCAACCTTTGACATCTATGACAACAACATGGCCATGAACTCCTTCCTTTACCTTTGACATCAATGCCAACAATTTTCCACCCCTTTGTCATTGATGGCAACCTTGCAAAGAAATATTCTTGGAATGCAACAAGAACAAACTTCTCCCCCTGACTGAAATGTTCCCCTTACACTACTCCTCCCCCTTTGACATCAATGGCAAAGACTTTCCAGGGCTAAAGACATGTCAATGAATAGCTCCCCTTGAACACATGCTCCTTCTAAAGAACTTAGTGATTGGATGAGAGTGATATCACTCCCAATTTCTCCCTCAAGTATGTAAAAATCTCTTTTGGAAGGGGCTTTGTGAAAATGTCAACAATCTGTTCTTGTGTAGCAATGTACTCCAACTTCACTTGCCGATCAACTACCTTCTCTCTTAAGAAATGATAATTGATTAGAATATGCTTTTGTCTTACAGTGCATAGCCTGATTCTTTGAAATGTTGATTGCAC
>VDFB02385124.1:202004-328387 GCA_007258455.2 Sequoia sempervirens | reverse complement strand
AAGATAAGTCTAGTATTTGTATGTAATCTCCATTACTGTAATACAAAGTGATTTCTCTTGGTGTGGTGGGTTTTTCTCTTGTAAGGGTTTTCCCATGTATATCTGGTGTTCATGTGTGTTTGTCAAATACTCTGTTTCTGTTATCTGTTTCATAGTGCATCTTAGTTGAACTGTAATTGAAAAATTTAAAAGTGTATCTACATTCTTTCCTGAGTTATTGACGTTAGGAGAATTATTTTTTGCATCTAATTTTCCTTTACAAATAGGTGCAACAAAGGCTAGTCCAACCCAGCACTAAAAATCTCTAACTACCCTAAACTAGGATTTGCTAAAGGAAAAGGGAGGAGAAAAGCATAAAATAAAGGAAACAGTGATGCACCAAATTTGAAGTGTTTCTTCCTACTTTTACAACACCAAAATATCAACAAGATCACCTAAGAAGGCTCACACGATTCTCTAACTTATCATATTTGCAAGGGAAACATGAAAGCTAAGAGTCTGAAAGATTAAAAGGGGTAGGGGTTACCCACAATTAGCACTTTTACAACTAGCTAGCACAATGATGCAACCTATAGAAATGATAAAACAATGCATGCATAGAGGTACTTGAAAATACACAAGATACAAGTATAAAGAAGTTAAAATAATGATCTTTTATTGATACAAAGGAATGAATCCAATTTTACAATTACAAAATTTTGAAATAGCTCAAGCCTACTAGAGAAAAATTGAGAGAACCCAAAGGAAGAAACCCCTAAAAATGTACAAGTGTTGCATTTATAGTTCAGGCATAACTTAGTCAACTCTAGCTAAACCCTAACCTTGCCTAAAGTTAGAAACTAGCAAAAAAAATCCCAATGAGAGTTGAGGTGACTAAAGGATGAGCCTAGGATGCATCAAGAATTGCATACCATAACTCTACAATAAATGTTGTCTAAAAATTCTCCAAAAATTCCCCCATGAAATCAGTGATCTAGGCGTGGAGCAAGAAAGGGAGGACAATAATCATCTTTTAATGAGCATGGGTGAGCACAAGATCAACCATAACCATCGAAAAGTGAAATAAATGTCATCCTCAAGCCACAAAAAATCAAATAAGCAAGTGAGAAGGTCACTCAAGCATTAATGGTGCCACCACAAAAAAACACACAAAAATGAAAAATGTCAGGGCATCGAGCCCAAACCTTTGTTAGATTAAGAATTAAATGGCTTGGAACCCCACAAGACTGTCATCGTCAGGAGTTAGGTGTCAAAGATACCTCGTACCACTTGTTGAAGAAAAAGTGTCAGAGAAGAGAATCACGAACATTGGAACCTGTCGGAATTCAAGGGTCAGCCTATCAACTTACCTCATACCAATGAATGGTAAGAGGTGTGAAATCTCGACCTCCAAACTCCAAAGATTTGGCATTTATCTAGATTTTGATGAAAGGATTTAGGGAGAAAGGTGAGAGGCGAGAGGATGAAGGGAAGGTGGAAGTGGGAAGCTCGATCTCTAACCACTGAAATGTGTGATCGAGGATCAAGGATCAAAGGAAGAGGCTACGTCTTACTGAGTAAGAGGTAAGGTGGAAGCTTGAACTCCGACATCTAAAAAATCAAGAGTTGGTCAAATCCTTCAAAGGAATGTTCAAGGATGGGTGGAAGGAAAATGGAAGGTGAAGTCTTGATCACCAAAATCCACAAGGAGGTTTTGGAGATCGAGGATTGAAAGGGAGTCTTATAGGTTATGATGATGAGAGTTAAGGCTCAAGGGGTAAGGCCGATGGCCGATGCCCAAAACTTGTAAGGGGAAAATATAGGAAGAAGGTCGAAGAGATGGAATATTGGGGGCAATGAAGGAAGCATACTAGGAAGGAGGGAAGCAATAACCCAAAAACTCGAAGCACCTAGACCTAGCCAACTTAGGACCTTTTTCAATGGAGACTCATATAGTATGAACCATGTGAGACCTCTCGAATCAGTTTCAATGATGGGTCATAAGGATGGTATGAAATAGCAACAGGGACCAATAAAATTCAATCCCCACTTGTCAAATGATGCAATGACTAGCTAGGGTTGGAGTGGCATTTCATCATTCTTAGTAGGTCATCCCATCCTTTGGCATTTGTCACATCTTTGTGTGTACTTGACTACATCCTTGTGAAGTGTATTCCAATAATAACCTATGTTCAATATTTTGAGAGTTGTCCTTTTGGCAACAAAATTTCATCCATAAGGTTCATCATGGCATGCTCTTTGAATGTCATATACTTCATCTTCCTTGATGCATCTTCTCATTATGCTATCAGACATTTTGTAAATAGGTATCCATCTACCCATGAATAAGGAAAACTTCTCTCAACTAGATGTCTCTTTTCCCTTGGTGAGAGATGTGGTGGTGTCTTCTTTGCAACCAGATAATTGGCTATATCTACATACCAAGGTGTATGTAGAGAGAGGGAAAATAAGTGTTCATTAGGAAATGAATTATCCACAATATCCTCTATTGATTTTCTTGGAAATATTGAGAGAAATTCTACTACTACATTGGCCTTCCTTGGTTTATCTACGATTTTAATATCAAATTCTTGCATGAGTAGTAACCATCTAACAAACCTTCCTCCTACCATTGGTTTATTCAGCAAGTATCTAATTATTGTATGATATGTGAGAATAAAGATAGAGTATCCTATGATGTAGTGCCTGAACTAATTGATGGCATAAACTACTACCAACATTTCCTTTTTAGTGATTGTGTAATTGAGCTTTGCACCTTGAATATTCTTGTTGATATAATAGATGGAATATTCTAAATTCCCTTCTTTTAATCCTAAAACAACGCCTATTGCAAAATCAAGTGCATTTGTGTGTGTGTGAAAAGGTATGGTCCAGTTTGGTCCTCTCCAGATTGGAGTCTTAGTAAGTGCTTCCTTGAGGGCCTCAAAGGAATTTTGAAAAGCAGGGGTCCAGTAGAATTCCACATCTTTAGATAGGAGAACAAATAATGGGGCTGCAATCATATTGAAATCTCGGATGAACCTCCTATAGTAACTAGCATGACCAAGAAATCTTCTATCATCATTTTCATTATGAGGAATAGACAATGTGGAGATTAATTCAATCTTTTTTGGGTCTACTTGTATCCCCTTGTTGGACACAAAGTGTCCCAAGACCATTCCATTAGTCATCATGAAACATTTTTCATGGCTTAAGAAAAGGTTGTGGTCTTGAAACCTTTACAAGACTTTATCCAAATTAGTCATTGCATCTTTATAAGTATTCCCATAGGTGGTAAAGTCATCCACATAGATTTCCATGGAATCATGGAAAAGTATGAGAATATACTCAAAAATTCCTTTGAAATGTGGTAGGAGCATTACATAGCCCAAATGGCAAGACAAAATAGACATACATACCCCATGGGTAGTTAAAAATTATCTTGTTTTGGTCCTCTGGAGCTATTTTGATCTGATTATACCCATTGAACCCATCTAAGAAGGAGAAATATTGTTTCCCAACTAATGAATCCAACACTTGATCAATAAAAGGAAGGGGAAAGTAGTCTCTTCTGGTTACTACATTTAATTCTCCATAATCAACACATACCATCCATTTTACTCCCTTCTTAGGCACAATCACTAGGGGACACCCATTGGCTATCCAATATTAGATGGCTATCCAATATTAGATAAATGAACCCTTCATTATCAATTTTTATCCTTCATTAATGAAAATTTTGTGCATGCAAAGGTTACAATCTATTCCTTTCATGTCATGATAGTCCCATATGAATGCATCTACGCCTGCTTGCAACATGGTTAACAGTGAAGATTGTTGTGTAGTTGTCAATTGATTGTTGACATTTAATGTTCTTCCTGGTGTAATTTCTATGGTCAAGGTTGATGTCTTAACAAAGGAAAATTCAATGCCTACTAGATTGGGACTACAATTATGAGGTAGTAATGTATGAAAAATATAAGAAGTAGACTCGGATGCATTTGCAAGTATTATGCTATGCAAAGGGTCATGCAAGCATGTTAAACAATTGTATTGTTGTGGGTCCCTGCCATAGGATATGTGCATAATGTTTGCAAGAACTTCATCTTCATCTTGGGTTTCCAATATTGGAATTTGTTCAATGGTCATTAGTGTTTGCAATGAATACTAAGCGTCCTCATCAAGGGCACGCCATACAATTTGATCTAAATATGTATGTGGCTATTCAGGTGGGTAAAGGACTATTTTTCATTACCAAACCTACAACCTATGAATGCTTTTGAGTAGCCAACCAAGGCCTCCCTAGGATTAATGGGTATCCTACAAGGTTTGCTTTAGGTTGTATGACCATTAAATATATAGGGTATTCCCATGAGTCTAATGTAATGATCAAGTCATATATAATACCCTTTGGTTTTATTTTTGACCTATCTGTTAATTGTAAAATAGTAGGTGTAGGGTAGAGCTCCATTAACTAAATTTGTTTCATGGTTTCCTTTGTCATAACATTTATGGCTGCTCCTAGGTCAATTAAGGTGTTTTTTATGAGATTTCCATTGATTTTAACATCTACTATAGGGCTCCCAAGGTTTGAATATTTAGGAACAACTATATTTCCTAGCATGATGCCAACAACTTGCTTTAAAACAAGCACAATTTGGGGTCCTTTTGTTTCCTACCTAGTTTCTTAAGGTATAACTCTTATGGATTTTGTGTATATTGGTACTTCCTTAATTGTTTGAATCAAGGGTATTTTTATGAAAACATTTTTGAGTTGGCCTAACAGGTTAGATTCAGATTTAGAATATTGTTTTTGTATAGTTAGTCTTTTAGGGAATGGTGGTTTTGGATGTATGACATTTGGGTGAGCCTAACTTTATTTATGTTTCCCTAGTTGTTTTTCCATGATTTATACTAGGGGATCCTCATCAATAAGCTCCATGATGTGAGGAGATGAAGGCTCAACTAGCATTTTCCCTAAACGGAGATGGGCATCACTCACCTCAACCCCATAAGCTAGGCATTGGATGGTGTCATTAGTATAATCTTGTTAAACAAGCTTGTTGTTAGGGTTAGGCGTAGGTTGGGTTGGCAGTTGAGGTGCTCTTAGTTGTGATGGTGTAGCCATAGTTAGAATTGGAATTATAGCAAGTTTTTGTGGTTGAAAGGGTTGTTGTGGTTGCAGGTAATTTGTATTTTGTTTTTTCCATTGTTGACATTCGTGCCACTATGATGGCCATTGGTTTTGCTAGGGTGACCACTAGGAATTGTAATTTAGGGCCTGGTAAGATCATGGTGGCCATATCCCCTATTGTTGTTGGGTCCAATTGGACTCTTGGGGCATTGGCCATGGTAGATTATGTATATTGGTCTAGGGTTGAGGGTTCCAATTTGAGAATTTTGCATTACTACCTAGAAATAACATATTGTAAGGCAACGGGTCTTGAGGCATACCTTATCTTGGTTTCCATGGTTTGAATTGAGTGATGTAAAAAACTTGGCCTTCTTCATCCTCCAAGGCATGAAATTTTTGCTTCCCCTACTTTTTTTAGAGGTGCTTGCCACCTTCTTGTATTTTCACTTAGTTCTCTTTTGGTGGCAATGTGGACATAATTATTTTAGGGTTTCCTCAGCTTCTTCTTTCTTTTTCTTATGTGCAAGGTGTCCAATTGTGTATCTAAGTGGCTAATGATGTCCTCCTTCATATTGGACAAGAGATTGTTGAGTTCTACCCTAGAAACTCCAGTGGATGTCTTGTTGATAGAAGAGGTTTTGTCTCCTCTGGTCTTATGAATGATCTGGAGTAGTTCTTGCACACCTTGAAAATCTCATCAAAAGGTAGTTGAGAGGTATCTCCTTCTCCTATGAAATTTAGAGCATCCATACAATCTTCATGGACTCCCCTAAAAAATAACAATTTTAAGGATCTAGAGAGAGTATGTTTTGAGGTGATTTCTTGAGATAGAACTAAAATCTCTCAACATAATCCTCAAATGGCTCATCTTCTCTGTGTGACATCCTAAAGATTTCATCCCTTTTTTTGTCTATCCCTCTACAATAATCTTGATATTTCTCCAAGAATTTGGTCTTCATTATTTCCCAATTGGGGATGGTATTCCTTCCCAACCCTATAAACCAACGTAGAGCAACATTCTTTAATGTGGCTAGAAATAATTTGAGTTGGTGAGAATATGTAGTATAGTCATAACTCCGACACAACACATAAAACTCAAAAAGAAATGTGTTTGAGTCTTCAGTAACTAGTCCATAGAAAATGGGTAATGTTGAAGGGGGTACGTTCTTAAGAGAAACAACCCTTTCTTGGTTGGTTATAGGAAACTCAAACATCACATGCTTTTCTAGATTGTCCACGGCTTCATCACCCATGATGCCAAAATGTCTTTTGGAAGTCTCCTTTGTGTTTGGGGTAGCTAATTGTGTGGGGGATAGTTCTTCTTCGTTAATTCCCTCAATATATTCGCTATTTACACCAGTGACTTCAAATGATTCATGAGTTGAGGGGAGAAATCTTCCTAGAGCATCTCTTTGCCGCCACATACAATAATTATGGCTCTTTGAATTAGTGGTCCCTACACATTGTTAGTAAATGGTTTTCCTATGGATTTTTTAAATACCTATTGGTCCTAATGCTAAAACAAAGCTTGCTATTAAATAAAGACTTAGAAAGAATTTAAAACACACATAAGAATATTGAACTTAACACCATCCTCGATAACAATGCCAAAAATTTCAAGCTTCCTCTAATGCCTAATTAACTGGTGCTAATGATTATGCACACAAATCAATGGACCTGAGGATCCGTAGACTAAGCAATTCATCACTTAAGAGAGGGCCTCAATTAAATCATCAACTAGGGATTCATAATCTTTAGATAGTACTAGCAATATATATGCATTCATAGATTTTACACATCCTACATCAGCTGAGTATAGGTGAATGAAAAATATATAAATATAGTAAAATCTTTTAATTAGAATAAACTTATATTTCTCAAAATAGAGTAAATGAATATAACTACCTTTTTGCTATGGGTGCCTAATGCTTATGACTGTGACTAATTAACTGTTATATTGCAGTATTTCCTAACTTGATTAACCTTAGGAGTATTGAACAAAATATCAACTGCAAATTCTAATATATCAACTACATATTCTAATTCAAAAACTATAATGCATCATTCATAATCACATGAACTGAAAACTATCAATAAAACTCACAATGCATAATCTAATATATCAATATAAATTAAAGTGGTTCAATAGTACCTCAAGTGGCCCTTTCTTGAGTTGTTGCGTCCACAAAAATTCTTTAGTCACTTACCCAAAAAAACATGTTATCAAAGTATTTCTTCTTTATTGCATCTTAATCACACATAGAATTGTGAACAAAATATATCAAGAAATATTATTCAATATAACACACATACGATCTAGATCCCCTCCTTGATAGGGTACCCCACTATATAGGGTCCTTGAAAGAGTCCAATTATCTATGAACTAAAAACAAACTGAAAACAAATGTCAACTCTTCCTCAAGAATAGGAAGAGAGATTAGTTTCAAAATAAAAAGTAATAACTATCAAACATGAGTATAGAAATCAAACAAGGACTTTGTACTCAATTGGTTTAATCATTATTAAAAAAAATGTACTTATGAAGAGAAGTTTCTATTATAACTTAGATTCATATTGGGAATAGACTTCTTCTCTTGCTTGTCTTATTAAAAGATAAAAGTATTGTTGGTGATTCAAGATCTAGTCCTTAAATGACCGCCTCCTTCTGAAAGTGGCCATACTATAGTAGATTGACTCATCCTTTGCATTGAACTATAATCCTTATGTTACGGGTTGAGAAGCCCATTGCTGCAGGTTGACATGTTCCTTGCTATAAATGTTAGTCTTTATTCTTAAAAGCATTTCCATTATTAACAACCATAATTTAAACATAAAATCCTACTCAACTCATGAACATTCATAACTCATACACATACATATTAATATAACATGTTTCAACTTCAAATGCTTTAAACTACTTAAAGTTATATGAAAGGTTTGGTAATGTCTCAGATTTTAGTATAAAATAAAAATAAAAGTATGAAATTGCGACAGGAAACTTGTCAATTATATGGCTCATCAGGGGGCACACATAGTGTATCCAACTCAGGGAATAGAGTACACTCGAGATTGTCCTAAATAAGGCTTTGATGCATTTCCATGGTGCATAAACACACTTTATGTTATTACACATTTTCTTTAATGTGTGCCATAGCTATAAGGATGAAGAACATTGAAATATTCCTAGGGTGAGAGTGTTCTTTCTAAGCATTGTTATTCATATAAGTATCAGACTTATTCAAATATATTTCAATAATAAATGAGATGAAGTTGATTCAATAAAATTCTCTTAAGATGTTATTTGTTTCTTTTGATCATATTCATATTGTTAGATATCAATTTATATAGTAATTATGGTAATCTTAATATTCTTAAGTATTAAGTTAGTTAACATTGATAAATATACATTTTATGCATGTGTATTTAAATCATAAATATTATATAGATCTTATATAATATTTAAACTTGGATAATCACACTAATAAATCCATTGCCATATAAAATTAGCTCTAATATATTAAATCTATCCAATTTTATACTCGAAGAAAAATAGTGTTACATTTTGATATCAGAGCTAGATTTTTGTGACTTGTGATTATTAGATTGGTTGGTGACATTCTTTTGAGCCAATTCTTTAATTATTTACTTCTTTGTATAAATTTTAATTATGAGACCAATTACTAATATATTTATCCAACTTATGATTTTAAAAAAACATATAAATAATTAAAACTTATAATCATTTCCTTCATAAAAATTAATACATATTTATTAAGTCGAAAGGCTTCCTACATTCACAACAAAGACATGAAGTAAACAAAAAATCTTTAAACAAAAATTGGCATGCACGTGGCGGTAGTCGTGACCAACATACTGTTAATAGAAGACGAGATAAAGAGGCTCGAACGTAACACCAAATATTACAATTGATCTTGGTTGTAATGGCCTGTAGTGAAATAGGCATAAATTTAGCAATCATGAGCTCTATAACAGAAGATTTAAGCATATCCTACCATGCTCTCTTACGCACTCTAATGTTTCATTCATGGGCTCTGTATTGATTCAATTGATAGCCCTCTAAATATGGATATTCTAAATGAGTTCTTGTTTCATTTCTTTATTACTACGAGTTGGTTTTGTTTTACTGATTGAATGAATTTGTGTGCAACAGATTTGAAGGGATATGTTGGATTTTAGAATTATGAAGGAGAGAGAGGTGCACGAGAGCGTGCTAAAAATATCATATATTTGGTGTCTCAACAGCAGAAAAATGGATCCGCCCTCTCCGCCTGCTTCCACCTCTGGGAATTTTCAGAACTTCATACATTGCTGCCTGCTCAAGGACATGGGAAAGGGATGGAATGTGGCTCAGCTGTTGGAACACTCTTTTATTTGTAAATCTCGTACCAGCTCTTTCTAATGTCTATGCAGATGCTGAGAATCTAATATGATTCATTATTATTTGATCGACTTTCCTAGGTATAAAACTCTTAAAGATATGTGCATCGAGTCCAAATGCCCTGCTTCAATTTGAAATTCAAATTCTCCTTCTAAAAGCCGAATCCCTCTGATTTTAGAGAAATTTTGTGAGCACATGAAACATATATTCAAAAATTCAATTAGAAATACTTAACATATATAAACAAGCATGATTTGCTAATGGATCTCCATAATTTCAAGCAAGCGGTCTTTTTCCATGGCAGCTTAAAGAAAAAATAATTTTCTTGACGTAAGTTTATTACTTCTTTTGAATCGTTCATCTGAAATATAAGGTAAGGAGAGACAATAAAGCTCTTTGCAAGATGAGTTGTAGGAAGGAACAAGTCTCTTCCATGGAAATCTTTCCATGCTTGCTAAAGGCCAATAATATCACCTGGAACAGCTACCCCACAAGCGCCACTTGATTTTTCCAGCATCTACAACATCTGACCATATTTCTCTTTTCTTTATGCTTTGATGTATGTCCATACCCTGTTCTAAAGCTCCCATTTTGGCATAGGCAGAGAGGATGCTGGCAAAGGTTGTGGAATTTGGCTTTACACTTGCCAATTGCATTTGCTTGAAAGTTTCTAGAGCCTTTTCACCAAACCCATTTTGTGCATATCCCACAATCATGGTATTGCATGAAACCACATTTCTTTGAGGCATTTTGTCAAACAGTTCGCGTGCCTTGTCAATGCTTCCACATTTTGCGTACATGTCTATCAAGGAAGTTGCAACTGTATCTTCTAACAAAATTCTTCTACCCTTTATACTTTGATGGATGTCTATGCCCTGTTCCAAAGCTCCCATTTTGGCACAGGCATAGAGGATGGTGGAAAAGGTTGCACGGAATTTGGCTTTAAACCTGCCAATTGCATTTTCTTTAAAGTTCTAGAGCTTTTTCAACAAATATATTATGTGTATATCCTGCAACCATTGCAGTCCATGAGACCACATCTCTTTGAGGCATTCTGTCAAAAAAATTGACAAGATTTGTCTATGCTTCCAAATTTTGGATACATGTCTACCAGAGCATTTCCAATTATAATCTCTGAAAATAAACCCCCCTTCCACTGTGTTGATGGATACCCATAACCTGTTCGACAACTCCCATTTTGGCGCAGGCTGAGACTACGCTGGCAAATGTGAACTGATCGGGCTGAATGCCTATTTGTTGCATTTGCTGAAACAGTGTGACTGACTCGTGGGGATACCCATGTCTTCTGCTTGCTGCAATAATCGCATTCCATGAGACGTTGTCTCGTTTTTTCATCTTGGAAGTGGTTAGCCTAATTTTTATTTTTAATTTAGAATAAAAATATTTTTAAAATTATGTAAATTATTAATATTTAAAATTTTGTTTTGATTTGTTTTATCAATTTAATTAATATAATATACTTGAAATATTTTATTTATCAAAGATTATTTTAATAATATAAAAATATTTATAATAAATTTTCAATTGATATCTATAATGAATATTTAATTAGAGTACACATCAATATAGTTTAATTTTTTTGTCTTGATAAATTTTGATAAGGATGTTTAAGAAAAGATTTTCAAAGGGTCTTGTAATATTTAATAAAGTCAATAAATAAAACAATAGCATAGACAATAGTTGAGGTCTTTTATCCAACATAGGTTCAATAGAGACAAATAAAATGTTAACAAAAGTCTAATCAAAAGATAATTAGAAAAAAATAAATTAAAAAATAACTAAAGGACATATAAAGAGGCATTAAGAATTTATGCAACATCTCAATCTTCTTGTAGAGTTTTCTTTTCAATAACTAATTTCACAATCAATCAAGAATTTCATAAATTAATCTAATAAGGGAAAGGATCCAATAATTGACCATCTTCCAATAGTTATGATAGAATTTTTTTATTTAATGTCCAATATTTTTAATAATATAGCACTAATAGTTGTTACTTTACAATTTAAGGAGGAATTGATCTTTGTTGAAATCACATATTTTTAGAAAATATAATGATCTAAGCCTTAAAAGGTTCCATTTAAAGAATTCCAATTGAAGAGGGTTGATCAAACTACCTTAAATCAAACCCCCTTGGATAGAACCCCGCTAGTTTTAAACCATACCTATAACAAAGTCTCCTTTACACCTATCAAAATGCTGATAAAAAACCACTTTTGATTTACCTTTTGGTGGATCAAATGAATTCATTTAAAATTTTTTTTTGCAAGTATGTAGTCCTTATTATAAGCTTCCCAAAAAGTATAATTTTAAATAAATTTAATTTATTATTATATTTATTTTTTATTTCTCGTGAATGTAGGTTTTTCACCGAAAATCAAGCTCTCTGTTCTGCACATGTGGAAAAATAGCATATTATTAAAATATATATATATATATTAGTGCACTAGATATTGAATTCCTTATCCAAAAAGAAAAAAAATTGAATTTCGATACACACAAAAAAAGTTACGCGTTATACGGTTGTGTTATGTTTGAATTATAATTGGTTTGAATTTGAAACTTGATTAAAAAAAAATATTCAATAAAAAATATCTAACCAAGTGGAAGCACTAGATATCAGAGTTATGAATCTAAATTAGAATGAATTATAATTTTATCCTTCATGGAAAAAAATGTTATTTTATGAAAAAAACTAGTTTTTGAGGGAGATGGAAAAGAAGTGCAATTTAATTCCTAAATTTTGAAAAAAAAAATTTAGAATCTATAGACAAAATTTTTAAACTCTAGTTTGCATCATCTTCAAATTCCTCACTTAGTATTATAGGTGCCAAAAAGTGAAGATTTAGTTAAAAATTATTTAAATGGTTTAAAAATTGTAAATCACTATTGTGGAAAATCTCAAAAACAACAAATCATGTGATGTCATATTAGTAGACTTAGAGTTAGGTTAGGGTTTAATTATGATAAGGTTTAGGATTAGGGTTCAATTAAGATAAGGATTAGTGTTAGGGTTAAGGTTCAATTTGAGTCACAATTCAATTAGGGTTTAGGGTTAGGGTTATGGTATAATTAGGGTTAGGGAATAACTACAATTAGGGTTTAATTAGAGTTGGGGTTAGGATTAGAGTTCAATTAGGGTTAGATTTAGAGTTAGGGTTAGGGTTAGGGTTAATGTTAAGGATGAAATAAGGCCAATGTTCAATTATGGTTAGGGTTTAATTAGTGATAGGATAGTTGGGTTAGGTTTTAATTAAGGTTAAAATTAAGACTCAGATAGGGTTATATGATAAGTATTTGGGTTAGGGTTCTAGGATAAAGCTTGGGGTTATTGTTAGATTAGGGTTAGGTATCAATTGGTATTAGGATTAAGATTAGTGTTAGTATTAAATTAGGGTTAGGGTACAATTAGGGTTATGATTGAATTAGGATATAATTAGGGTTAGGGTTCAATTCTAGGGTTTATTTATGTTTTTGGTTTAATTTGGCTTAGGGTCAAATTAGGGTTCAATTAGTTTTAGGGTGAGGATTACTATTTGGGTTAGGGTTAGGGTTAGTGTTAGTATTACATTAGTGTTAAGATTTAATTAGGGTTACACTTCAATTATGGTTACGAATAAGTTTCACTTAGAGTTTGATTAGTGTTCCATTAGGATCAAGGTTAGGGTTCAATTAGGGTTAGGGTTAGTATTAGTGATAGGTTACGATTAAGATTACGGTTGAACTAGGGTTATGGTTAGGAATACAATTATGTTAGGGTTAGGATTATTAGGATTAGGGTTAATATTAAGTTAGAGTAAAGGTTCAACTAGAGATAGGTTTTGATTGGGGTTACGGTTAAGTTTCATTAAGTAGTACAGTTAGAATTAGGGTTCATGTTAGAATTAGAATTTTGGATAGAGTTAGAATTACATGGTTAGAGAGAATTATAATTAGGGTTATACTTAGGGCTATGGTTAGAATTAGGATAATGGTTAGGGTTAGAATTCAATTAGGGTTATGGTTATAGTTAGTTTTAAAGTTAAGATTATGGTTCAATTAGGGTTAGGGTTCAATTAGGGGTAGGGTTCAATTAAGGATTTAGGATAAATATTGGGGTTAGCAATAGGGTGAAGGTTGGGGTTAGGGTTAAGGTTATAAAATAAAGCTTGTGATCAACATTAGAGTCACAATTAGGGTTCAATTGGGGTTAGATTTCAATTAGGTTTGAACTTCACTAGGGTTAGGGTTTTAAGATAAATATTTATTTGGGTTAGGGTTGAGGTTAAAGTTTGTATTAAATTAGGGTTATAGTTGTATTTCTATTAGGGTTAGGGTTAGGATTAAGGTTACAAATTACAAGTTAAGATCAAGGTTAGAGTGGATTTAAGGTTAGGGTTTAATTGATGTTCAATTACGGCTAGAGTTCTGGAGTAAATCTTGGGGTTAGGGTTAGAATTCAATTAGGTTTAGGTTTAGGGTTATAGTTTTGCTAAGAGTTAACATTCAATCATGATTTAATTAGGGTTGCAATTAAGGTTTATATTCAATTAGGGTTAGGTTTTAACTAGGGTTATGACTATGATTCATTTACAATTATGGTTAAAGTTAGGTTAGGGTTAGGGTTAGGTTTTAATTAGGGTTACTATTAGAATTAAGGTTTCCATTAGAATTAGGATTATGAATAAAGTTACAAGTATATTTAGGGTTATAGTTAGGGTTAGCATTAGAAGTAGTATACGGGTTGGGATTATAATTATAGTTGAGGTTGGAATTAAACCCTAAACCTAACCCTGATTTTAAAACTAACACTAATTCTAATTGTAACCCTAATCCTAACCTAAATTATTACTCTTACTATAACCCTAACCCTAACACTCAATAATTCTAACTCAAACCCTAACTCTTTCTCTAACCCTAACACTAACCCTAATTCTAAAAAAAAAAAAAATCTTATTGTAACCCTAACATTGTTTTTAATCCACCCCAATTCTATAACTATCACTAATTCTAATTGCAAGGTTCCTATCCCTAACCCTAAACCTAATTCTAACTCTAACCCTAACCCTAACCCTAATTAGGGTTAGCATTAAATTAAGGTTATAGTTTAGATTATATGGGAAAAATAGGTTTTGAATGGACTTGAAACCATTTACAACAGGTTTTGAATGGACCTGAAACCATTAACAAGCAGATTTTGATGAGGACCTGAAACTGAAAAGAAAAGCATATTGCTAAAAAAAAAATCACAAACCATCAACAACCCAACAACAACAACACCAAATAGAAAATACAAGACAACACTAGCTGCACAAAGGTTTTGAAGGGACCTTGAAACCTATACAACAAGGTTTTGAATGAGACTTTAAACCTAAGAAAAGAAAGGGAACTACAACCCTAATAGGAAATAAGAATTTCCTAATTCAGCTAGGCAACCATCAGCCTATAACAGTTAGACTAAAGCATAACACTTTGCAGCAATGTTCACCCAATGAATCCAAACTCCCCACCTCAATAGGGAAGTTAAAAAATAAAATAAAACATTGAAGAGAATTAACCTTCTCCTAGCACCAACCAGTCAGAAACACCAACCCAAACTCCACCTCAATAGGAGAGGTCTCCCCTCTATAGGAGTGGATGAAATAAGAACCTTTGGCACAGAACATAGAACTTCCCACCAGATCCACAACACCCCTCTCCACCTCAATAGGAGAGAGATTCACCTCAGAAGGAGAAATATCCACCTCCATAGAAGACATCAACTATAGAATCCAATAGAAAGTAGCTACTCCTATAGAAAGGAAAGACATGACATCCATTAGCATAGCAGCAAACTAGAGCACGAAAGAAGAAAAAGAACACTCCTCAACCAACAACCTTGAGAGAAGATACTTCTAAGCCTTAAGCATAAACATTTGAAGGAGCTCAACTATTTGGAAGAACACGCCCACATGGGCAGCAAACACTTCCATTAAATTTAAGAAATTATGGGTCTTAAAATAAGGCTTTGAACATAGCCTAGTTGCATCAACAAACTCAAAAATCAACCAATTCAAAGGATCAAACTTAAATAAGAATAGGAAGACACAAATCTCTATGAAAAATAAAATGAACCCCAAAAAAAGCATAATCTTTACGAGACATAAGGGGATAAAAAACGCACTCAAAACCCTGAGAAAGGAGGAGAAGAAACTTCCAGCCAAAATAAAATACCTCTACGACAGTAGAAAAAACTCTAAACATAGCCCAACTAAAGCTAACCAATCAAGAAAAAAGTCCAACAAACATTTCCTTTAGCTCCAAACTAAAGAGAGCAACAGGGACATATTTGAGGAAAAAAGAACATATGCTAATGTGGAAACATTCTACAACCAAGGAGATCACAACAATGACAAGGAGAGTCTTAGTAGTAGAAAAAACATTAAGCACAACCCTCTTGAGACCCAATAAACCCACAAAGGGGAGCTGCATACATACACCACAAGAGTAGAAAAGATAACACCCATCCAACAAAATGAAACATAAACCCCAAAGAACAAGAAAAATCAAGGAAAGGCCAAAACCCAAAATAAACGCAATAGGGTGATAGCAGCAACCAAACCCAAAATATATCTCCCCAACAGGCTACTGATAGTAGCCAACACCAAACCACAACTTTCCAATCAAATGAAAATAGCCAATAAACCTGTAGCAGTGCAACCCAATCCAACAACAATAACCAACACCAAGCCTCAATGACCTAGCAGAATGGCACCAACAGTCGTCCTAGCAAAATTAAACTATCTGCCTCTGCAGAATCCTTGCCTTCCTCTCTAGAATCATCCCCAGAATTCAAATTTCCCCCTCCTTTCCTCTTCTCGCTCTCACTCCACTCCATTCTAAATTAAGTAACTAGTTAGGGTTCAAATAGGTGCCTATTTTTTAATTAATTTATCACATAAAATTATAATAGGTGTCATAAGAAGGATATCTCTTAGCATAACCCTATCCATAATCCTAACCTTCACCTTAATCGCCATTACAATCCTAACCCTAACCTTAACCCTAATCTTAATCCTTACCCTAATTGTATATCCAATTGTAACCATAACCATAATCCTAACTATAACCTTTTCCCTAAACCTAACCCTAATTGTAATCATAACCCTAACCTAACCTTAACGTACCTTAATATTCTCTACTAAAATTGAAACCCTATCCTCCTCTTTGAAAACCCTCATAGAACCATAAAAAAAACCTTCCCTAACCCTAACCCTAGTTGATATCTTTATAGGTGGATGGATATTTTATAATTGAACCATAATTGAAACCTAACCCTAATCCCAAATTATCTCTAACCAAAACCAATTGAAATCCTAATATAACATAAAATAAAATTAAATTAATCATAATAATAATCTTTAACCCTAAAATAAAAATAACATAAAGAAACCAAAGAGAACCCTAAGCCTACCCTATTTGATATAATAAATGAACCCTAACCATAACTTTGTTTAACTTAAACCAAAGGTCCTAACCTTAATTCTTTTCAACATAATTCAACCCTAATCCTAACTACACTCCTAACCTGACCACACCCTAAGTGAACCCTCTCATAAGCTAACCCTACCCTAATTCTATTTTAGAAAATAATAATAAATTACCCTAACTATAACCTTAACCTGAAACCTTGAGTAAAATAACCCCTCCCTAAGTTTATCTATCAAGAAATTAAACTAAACCCTAATCTATCTCTAACCCTAACCCTAACCTAATGTTATTTGTACCTACCCAACTCTAACCCTAACACCAACCCAATAATATCCTAACCCAAACAAAACCTTTTTTATATCTGTCAGTGCAGTACATAGGACCCCTAATTAGAGAGGAACCATAACTAAAACCCTTTTCTTTCCATTTTTAACCCTAACCCTAAGCTAAATTAATAAATACCCTAATTCAATCTCTAATTATAATCCTAACCCTAACCATAACCCTAGTTCTATCTCTAACCCTAACCTTCATCCTAACCGTATCCTATTTGTAACCCTTTCCCTAATCCTAACCCTAACCCTAATTATATCTCTAACCCTAACCTATCTTGATCCTAATTTTATCTCTAATCTAGTCCTAATCATAATTCTGATGCTAACCCCAACATTGATTCTAATTGTATTTCTAATGTAACCTTAATCTAAATACTAACATTAACCCCAACCCTAATCATAATCCTAATTTTATGTCTAACCCTAATCGTATCCTAAATCTTAACCCTAACCCTAATAATTTTATCTTACATGTCTTGTTGTAAATGCTACTACATATATATTTTTAATAAATATATATAAAAACACACTCTTAACACCTATTTTTTTAATCAATTTTCACATAAATTTACAATAAATACCTTGAAAAGAATATCTCTTGACATTTTATATATATATTATTAAATATATATACATATATAGTTAAAATTCAAATTCTAAACATATTCAATTTAAAAATATATTTATCACTTTAATTCCTAAATACTTTAACATAATATTCTCTAATAATTTCTTACTACTCAATCTACTTTACACCTCTTGTCTTTAATTTTTTTATTTCTTATATTTCATAAAATGCATGACCATTCATCTTAAAAAGGGTTCTCCTTCTCTTGAAACTATACATAACCTAATTGTGAATGGCCAAGTCCTTATGAAAGGCAATGAAAAAATGTTTAGCATTAACAAGGAGCATATAACATGTCAATGGACATGCAATACTTACAAACTTTCCTATATTTTAATTTTTATTAATGAACTTTCCTAGTGAATTTTTATTTGGGATAAAGAAAAAATTGTTGTGAATTAAAATAATTAGAAATTTAATTAATTATTTTAAATATTATTATATAAAGTTTATTTTTAATAGAGAAATTTTATTTTTTAATTATGATTTTTATATAAATTTAAAATTATATATTTTACTAGTTATTTTTATGAGAGGATGATATTACATTTATGTGATCTTATAATTAGTGTCATTGATATACTTAAATATCTCTGCCAATAATATATCAAAAATTATTATATTATAATATCATTCAAATATTCATATTGTTTTGTAATTATACTCGTTAATAATTTTCATTCATTATATTGAATGTTAACAATATTAAATTTATTAATGCTCAACAAATCAATGCAAAAAAATTATTCAATTTAGTATGTGCTTTTCCCTCTACATCTCTAGAGGTAAACACCATTTGATACAAATTGTATGGGTGACTAGAAGGTTCTCATTGGTCAAATTGATTGTTTAATGGAGAAGCCTTGCTATTTTTTCTTATACTATATAAATTTATTATTATTGGTCTACATCTCTAGTTTATGATTTGTACTTCTCCAAATTTTGATTTAGTTTTATTTATTATCTTATAGGCCAATAAATTACCTTAGAACTTGAAATGGTTATCTATTTACAATAAGATAAACTTCATTCATATTGACATATTGGGTTCATACATGGAGTCTGTGTGTTCTTCACAACGAGATGAGACCTAATCACAAATTCACAACTTTTAATAAATAATAGATCGTAATAGAAAGATATTTTAATCTACTATATGTTGTACATATGGCTTACCATATCGATGTTTCATAAACCACTTATCATTAGCTACACATTTGTCATGAATAAATCACCTATGGACTTCAAAAACTATTTAAACTATAATGCCATTTCATATTTGATAGGTACCTTATGAGTTTGCTTCAAAAATTACTAGACTTTGAAATTGTCAAATCCTTTCTTGTTTCTATGTTTTCATTTTATTTGTTTTAAAGATTTGAATAGATAGACAACAACATTTGTTAGAGTAATAATGCATTAGCTAATAATTAATTACTATTTAATTGGTTATTAGTCTAATTTATTCTCATGCACTTAAGCTAAACTTAGGAGTTCTTTATTAAGTTAACTAAGTGCTTTTCTATGTTAATTGAAGTGAGCAATTATTATGGTTTCTCCTATAAAACACTCAACCCTCATTGCATTATCACTTTGGAGATTTACTCTCATACTCTCAACCTTTGAGGACTCTTGTTTTCCCTGAAGATTCTTGAGGTTCATTCTATAGCTTTTTCTTGTTGAGGAATATTGCATATATTGTTTGCAGATCTCTTGCGTGGAAGGTTTCTTTGTTCGTTGTTTGATCCTGTGGCTCATGGTTTTGTAGTCTTTCACAATTCTAACATGGTATCAGAACATGGATTCATCGAAACCCTTCTCAATTTATGATATTTTTTCTTCAACTAGGGTTACAGTAGGAAATTTGAAATCTTCTTTGATTTTTTCTTTTTTAAATTTTTTTTCTATTTTGCTTTTCTACATTTTAAAGGGGAAAAAAAAAAAACGCCCCCCAGGGTCATATAGGCAACTAGTGCCTAGTCCTTGGGGGGGCTAATTTTTTTTTTGTTTTTTTTGCAAAATAGGTAGAATCTAGAAAATGGGCATAACTTTTTGCTCATGTATCGAAATTGGGAAAACAAGATATTGTCATAAAGATGGTTTTGAGCACTATCTAATGGTGTTGTTTTTTTCTCAGTTTTTTCTATTGGTGCATTCTACATCTTGTTGAAGTAAGAGGTGCTATTTTCAGTCCCGAGCTCATAACTTTTGACCAATTTCTCTATTTTTTGCGATTCCAACGACGTTGGAACTACCTTTAAGATCTCTTCAGTTCCATCCATGCAATTTTTCCAAATTTCTCTTAAGGTACATTTTATTCAAGCTTTTTGTTTTCACACTCTACTAAATTACTTGGATGTATTAGCTCTTAGAAACTTTTTGTTTGCATGGGATGACTCATTTTTTGTTGTTTTATATGTATTTATAGTATTTTTTCCTATTTGAATATTTTAGACATATTTTTCATGCACATTCTCTTTTGTAGATGCACTGAGATAAAATGTCATTTTAGTGTATATACTTTGGGGATTTTGCACATCCCGATGTGCCTTTTGTATTCACACTATGATATAAAGTGTCATGGGGGAGTTAATGTTTTCCTTTGATTTTCCATCACACCTTTGTCAAGTGAGTGTCCCTTCCATGATAACAGTGAATCACAATGATTCTTTCCTCATGTGTGTGTTTCTTAGTTTGTGCACCCTTTTATTTGCAGGTTGTTTCACCTACATGCACTTCTTGGTTTCACACATCTTCAGTCTACCTATCTTGGCTCTCCCTTTTCAACATTATGGGGGGTTTCTACTATTGGTGTTAATGTTTCTTTAATTTCATGGCTTAAGTGATCTATGTATCTAGTTCTTGTTCCTATGTTCTTTCAGATGCAGCGTACATCAACGACTGGTTACATGCATTTCAGTGAGATGGACCATTTACCATATGGAAACTCTTACATTCCTATTTCTGGAGGCAACCTTCCATTTTTTATTTGATCAAAGACTAATGGTTATTGTCTCTCTCATGGTCAGTGTTTCAGACTATTGGTACCTATATTTTTTACTTGCATGTTGATTAGTGTCATTTTTGGTAACTCGTATAGTTTCATGTGTCATTTATATCTTCGAGTTCTAGATGTTTTCCTTTTTTCCATCTAATTTGAGTAGTGTCATTTAGGGAACTCATGCAGATTATTTCCTCCTTGATCTTGACATTTGTATCTTTGATTTTCAGATGTTTTTCCATTGTTTTCCATTTGATTCAAGTAGTTCCATTAGGGAACTCATGCAGATTCTTGTTATCTTGATCCTAATCATCATTTGTTTCAGAGGAGGTTCTTCATTTTAGCATCATATCAGTCATCAGTCGACAGTAGTCTACAACTTCTTCATGCTTTAGCGATGTTCTACATGTTCCTCTTTTTGAGAGATTATTTTGGTTGGAAGTGTTATGCCTTGCATAACCACCCCATTTTTTGTTTTTGGTCAAAATGGGTCCCCCTTGTGTTTTTTTGTCCTTAGTGTTCTCGTTTGGATCTTAGGAGTTGTTCTTTTTCCTCCTAAGTCCTTGTTTCTTTTATTTTGCGGGCTCGGGTCGTGGGAAGGAACATGCACTTGTTCCTTTTCACAAGGTTTAGGGCCTTGTTTTTGTCCCGATCCCGACCCCGTCTCTTTCCTTGTTCTTTTTCTACGTTCTCTCAGGTTTGGGTCATGTTCCAACACTTACACCTGTTTCTTTGCAAAGTGTTAGTGTCAATCCATGTCCCAGTCCTGGTTTCCTTTTTTCCTTGTGCATTTTGTTCCTATTAAACTCGAGTTTCAAGCTGAAACCGGAACTAAGAAATTTTCAAAGTTCTTGTTCTTGTTTCTAACCCGATCCCGATGTCCGACTTCGTTTCGCATCTTTGTTCATTTCGGGATCAGACCTTGGATTGTGACTGAACTTTGCATCTTTTGAGGGTTCTTGTTCCTTCTTATGTCCCGATCCTGATTCTCATTTCCTTTTGTTTTTTGAGATCGGACTTCAAACCGTGACCTACACTTAGAACTTTTCAAAGTTCAAAGTTCATCTCGCAACCTGATTTCGAGCCTCGTGTTGTTTTCATTTGTTTGTTGGGTTCGGGTTGCAGGATTTTGACTAAACTTTGCACCTACTAAGGGTTCAGTCTTGGTTCATGCCCCGACCCTGACTTCCACTTACCTTCTTTTTCGCACCTGGTATTTATGAATCTGCTCGAATCCCGAGACTCGACCAACCTGCCATCAATTCCATAACCACTCGCACACGCGAACGGGTTTTTAAACCTCACTTCTCTTTGATTTCCATCCATTATGTTGTCAAGAGTTTGGGGACGAGAACGAGAGTGACAGAAAGCTAGGGTTTTTCAGGAGTTCACTATAATTTTCCAATGTGCTACTAGAATTCTTGGGTGCGTTTGAAGGTAGGTGTTCTTGTCCTTGTTTTGTCCTCATTTTCTTATTTTTGTTTTCGTTTTGTTTCCTTGTTCTTTGTCATGTCCTTGTTTTCTTTTCGTGTTTTGGTTTGTTTTCCTTGCTTGGATTTTGTTTTTCGCTCTGTGTTTCCTTTCACACTGTTTGGTGCATTTCTCCTTCGCTCTCGAGCCCATGTTGGGGTTCGTTGTGCATTATTTTTGTGTTCTTGTGTCATTTTCTTGTTTCTTGGTTGTGAGGTTTGTCCATCTCATTGTGCCCTAGTTCTCTGGGGTTTTTCTCTACTTTCGAGTCAGGCTGGTTTTTAAATTGTCAATTTTGAATTTCCAACCATTTTAATCCAAGGTTCTTGATCTTACACATGGCCCAATCACGAGGGCACTTTTTTTTATACTATTACAATTGGTGTCACCTTCATTGTCCATCGCCCTTTTTATTCCCACTCCCCATATGTATATCGGGGCTGAATCTCTAACCAACACTTAGCTCTATCTATTGTTTGGTATCAATTCCTTCACTTGTCTGATCCCCGCATTACCATCGGTATCGGGGGTTGGACCGATACCATGAGTTTGGATAGAATTAATGACAAGAGTGTTCTTTCAAGTCTCGCTTCCGACCCCTGTCATTACCATTGGGGTTGGGAGTTGTTTTGACACCAAACCTTTAGCTCACCAATTGGTACAGGACCTAACAACACTCTAATCTTGATTCTCGACACCTATCGGGACCAAAACTTAAACTTGACACATTCCCATTATGCATTTTGAGACTTGACCTGACGAAGTTCTGATCGTGACACTTGATATCTTATCAAGTTCAAAACTTAGGAATATACTTACACTTCTCCATTTTGGATGGGTCTGGTGCCTAGTCATAACCCTATCCCAATTCTTGTACATTGCAGGATCGGACCTTGGGTTGATACCAGAATTGTTTACCATCAAGTGTCTAGGTGACGATCCAAGACCTGAACCTGGTCTCGACCATATTGCAGGATCAGACTCTGAGATGACACTGAACTACTTTAAACACAAGTCTAGTTTTGAATGATGACCCAATCTCGACTCCCAACCACATTGCGGGATCAGACTATGGGTCAATACTCAACTCGTCTTCCATCATATGTCTAGGTGTTGATTCAAGACCCAAAATCGGCCCTGATTCCTTAACATTACGGGGTCAGACTAGGAAATGGTATTGAACTTCTTTCATAAACATGGGTCTAGTGCCTGGTCATAACCCAGTCCCGACTCCTGACAGAACTCAGTTTATGCATGAAATTGGCTAAGTTCTTGGTACTATTTTGAGCCCAAAGCCCAAAAATAATCAAATTAACTTATTGAACTGAATTCTTTCTAACTTGATGTTCATTTATTGTGAATGCCTGTGTTATGATATTACTTATATGTTTTTGTTTGTATCTAATGATGGTCAGTAGTGCAGGATATTTAACAAATGTCTAACTATGAGGAAGAGATACCTACTGAGAGATTTCTTGCTAAGGGAACATCCAAGGGAGCATCAAAGAGGGCCAGATCCAAGATATTGAAACCATAACAACTGCCCTACACAATGAAGTATAAATATCAAGGGAATCTAGTTCCATCTAAGTTTGATTCTCAAGTTGTGGACATAACTAATACATTGGTGGGGCATATGGATTTAGAGAAGTTCATCAAGGATACATTTTCAAAGGATGCTGCCCTGAGAGCAAAAAGAATTGTAGAGTCAGGACTAGCTCATGTAGCTAGCTTTCCTATTGTGATACAGTGTCCTGAGTTCATCCTAACAGTTGCACAGGCATATAACCCTACTCAGAGACAATGTATTGATGCTCAGGGAAATGTTATTATAGATTTAACTCTAGCCATCATCATACTTGTCTTTAACCTCCCTCCTTACCCTAATGTGAAGATGATGACTAAGGCTAAGGCACTTGATCTATGGAACAAAGATGTAAAGGGAAACAAACAACTCATTAATAAATGGTGGCTAAAAAAGGAGAAGAAGTCAATAAAGAAGTTGCCACCCAATCCTAAGAGGTCATATTTCTCTCAAGACATAGGAGATATTATCACACTGCTAGCTAGAGCTTTTGGCAAATCAAACTCTCGTATTTTTTAACACTAGATGTTTCCTTTTATCCAGATGATTCTAGATGGAAATCAACATTTGGATTAGGGGAAAATCATTTCAAATAACATTCATGCCCAGCTCCTCCAGGTAACATAGACGAAGACATTTTACATGTCTTCTTATGTTGTATATTGTGCAACAAGGATTGGAAGGTTTCTTGGATTGAATATTGTAGGGACAATGGATGAAGGCCTGGATCAAAAGAAGGTTTGGGAACACTACAACCAATTGGAGATTAAGGAATCAGAGAATCATTTCAAAAGAGTAAATGATTCTTTCTTGTATGTTGTTATAAATCAACTCACAGGGGACACAGGTTTCAGATTGTCATGGGAAGCCATGGAGTTCATTTAGGAATGGGGGTATTGGTTCATTCAATACCCCAGGTCAACTTATTTCAGATTATTTGGTTTTGATGCTCATCCATTTAAATTTTCAAGATGTTGTGGCAATAGGTGGGTTTTAATGGAGTTTGCTAGGAAAGTTGTAGAGGTAAATGCTATTTTCTCTTCACAACATAGGATTGTTGCACATTCTTTTCCCTTGGAATTGGGATTTTATTCTTGTTCTTCATCAGTCACGGCTAAAACAACAACCGAAGAATTCCAGTCTCTAAATTTCCAACAACATACTTTTAGGAAGAATTTTGATCCAAAGAAGAAAATGCATGCACTTTACTCTTCTCACTTTACTCATCATGTTCCTCTTCTTGAGGATTTTTGGGCTAACCTTCAAGATCAATTTGAGGTAAGGAAAAGAGGTTACGAGAGGTTAACAATTCCTCAAATGAGGGATTTTGATATTAAAATTGATATTCCTGAAGGCACTATAGATGATGGGATCACTCTTGATCCTCAGTATGATATTGATCAAGTGGCTAAAAAAGCCCTGCCACCCATCAATTGGGCAGAGAAAGAAGAGACTAAAATTGGAAAAGTTTCACAGGTAGTGATAAATAGGAGCTTGAAATGGATAGAACTCTGGTTGAAACAACCAAGGGTTGGGGTGACAAAAAAAAGAGGTTCTAGTAGTGAACCCACTTCCTCTGCAGAGACAAAACAATAGAAAATATTAAAGAAAGGTGTTACAATGGTCGAAGCAGCCACTGAAGAGCCTCCACAAATAGAAGAAGATATTTCCTTGCACAAGCTTGATGATGCTTTGCGTAAAGCAAAGGTTACTTATGAGGCAGTTGCTACGGGTGTCACTTCAGGTTTTGCTGTTGTACCTTTGGCCATTGTTCACCCTGGTGAGGAGAGTTCTACTGAGAGATAGGCTATTGTTCCTCCACAAGCTGAGGGAAGTGCTCCTACCATACCATCAACTTCAGGAGCAACAATTATCGAAGAAGAGGGGCAGTCTAGGATTAATGTTCAAGATATCTCCTTAGATTCTGAAAGAACTCCATCTCAAGAGGGAGAAGCACTTGAATGGGAGGAGTATTTGAAAAAGGTTGAAGAAGAACCAAGAGAACAAGGAGTTGAATTTGAAGTTGGCAGTCTACATAGTGCAGAAATGGAATTGAATGATGTATTGACAGAAAAGGAACAACAAGAATTGATGGAAGGTTCTCAAAAGCTAGCTGATGAACGAGTTGCCCAAGAAGAAGAATAACAGAAAAGAAACATTGAGGAGTTAGCTCGGGGAATGAAAGAGGTTGAAGCATAAAGAAGGTAGAGGATGAGGCCCTGGAACTAGAAAGGAAAGTTGCACACGAAAAGGTTGCAGAGGATGAGCTTTGAGCTAAGGAATTAGAGTAGAAAAGGCTGAAAGATGAAGAAGAGGCTGCCAAACGGGAGGAAGTAATAATGAAGATAGAAGAGATAAAAGTTGAGAATGAAAGGAAGGAGTAGGAAAGATTGCAAAAGGAGCAAGAAGAGCTTCAGAAAGCTGCTTCTCAACAAACAATTGAAGTTATTTCTTCTACACCTCCATCCATTACACCTCCTAACATTCAACAAGTAGCCACTCAGCCAGCTACACCCACTTGGCTGAAACTAAATCTAGAGAAGAGGCAACAAGTACAAGCCCAACCAGTAACGTGGGATGATATGAGGGAAATTATTGATAAAGTAAAGGAAAAGAAGAAGGCTCGTGCAATGCATTCAACCAAGCTTATTGGCGAAGGAGATTTGGTAGCTGAAATTGCTACCCATATTGTTGATAAGGATGATAGAGAATTGCAACCAAAAGATCATTAGATAAGTACTGTTGATCTAGGAAAGCACACTAGAAATCAGCAAATAAATTTAATTGATATTGTTGCCACTACTACCAAGTCCGGGTTGATTAAAGACAAGCAGGATAAATATGAGCTTAAGGCTCAAGTTGTTAAAATGAAAGATTTCTTGAAGGATTTAATGTCATCTACTCTTGAGCAGTGTGCATCATTGGAGATCCCTGCTTTAATGAGAAAAAAAGAGGTCGATGGTTTGACTAAAATGAAAAAGAAAGTCACATGGATTGATAATTGGCTTAATACCTTTAAGCTGATATGGATAAGTTTTTAGAGGAAGGTTTTAAGTATTATTACAAGGGGCTAAAATTAGTCAAAACCATAGAATAGGCTATGAAGAAATGATGGGAATAAGAGGAGAAAATTAAAGAATATTTGGGAAAGCTTAGGGCAATTGATAAATTTTTTGATAAAGAGTTGGTCCAGTCCCAAATTTTGGGTGAGGAGGATTCTAGATATGTTGCAAAGGCTATTCATATATCCGCCTTTAAATCATGGACTCTTATGGAACATAGGATAATCATGCTCAAGAATGTTCGTGAGATATTTGAGCACACAGGTATATTTGAAGAAATTATTTCAAGATTTATTGATAAAGCCTTACCTCCAGATCAAAGACTTGAATCATTGGGAGACATCAAAGATGCATGGGAGGAGCGGTTGAATAGAATTTTAATGGAAGGAGATACTGCCGAGTCACCACTCATGGACAAATTGTTGGAACTTAGATGTGACCTGCATTGGGTAGCCAAGGATGTTGGTCAAATGAAAGTAACCATTGATAGAGGAAAAAAGAAATTTGAAAATTAGAATTCAAGGTTGACTGGGTCGATGGGCCAGATGATGATACAATGAAACAAATTCTTTCCAATTATGATGAATATCATGGGGGCCAACATGAAGGTGACAAGTAAAATTATTATTTTTTAATATCTTTTGAATAACATTACCTTTTTGGATGAGTTTTGAGTAAAGGGACGACTAGGGAGTAGAGCTGGCAAGTCAGCAGTAATTTGTGGTAGTTGGCAACAATCTAAGTGAGGAATTAGAGTCAAGTTTTTGGTTGAAGGAGCAGTTGGCACACTTGTTTAGCTTCAACAATTACAACAAAGAAAAATACTGAAGTTATCTGAGTGTCCCTACAATTGTGGATCTGAAACCTTAGATTGTGGATCTTAGTTTTTGATAGGAGGAATTGGTGCTGAAATTGTCTATATGTAGAATTTACCTCCATTTTGTAAAGGTTGGCTAATTGAAGTCAGGATTGGCTGCCTAAGAGAGATTTAGGATAGTATTTATAGCTTTTTTAAGATTTTTACAGCTTTCATGCAAAGATACTCAGAAACACTTTTTCAGTTTTAATATAGTTTATGTTATTTTTCAAAAGTTTGTTAGTTTAATGATAATGTTGATGAACAATAGTTATTTGTATGCTAGTGTGTTTTGTTGTATATAAATGTATCTTATTTGATGAAAATCAATAGAAGATTCTGAATTTGAAACTATTTCATTAAATTATCTGTGAATGAGATCTCTTTATATTTGTTGATCTATGAATTTTAGTAATGAGCTGGTGATGCGTTCTTATTTGGAAAAAAAAAAAAAAATAGAAAAGTGATGATGAATGGTTGTACGTCTTGAATTTTTCATTGTGAATGAATGCAATGGTATATATTATTCTATGGATTGTGTCATTTTATGGTTCTAGTTAGTTGAAGAAATGCTCATTACGAAGTTTATATGTTTGGATTAAAAGAAATATGCGTTTATGCTTTGTTGTCCTAAGCCCTGTTCTATATTTTGTTGTTTATTTACACCCCCAAATGTTAGATTAATTTGTATTATTCAATTTTTACTCTTTACTAGTAGGCCCCTTGAAAATTACAGTTGCATAGGTCATTGAATGACAACACATTTGAGAACCAACTACCGAGACCTTGGAAGATGGGTAGTTTATAATATTTGTCTTTTTTAGGAGAAGTAGAGTAGCAATATTCTATTTTAATGTTGTTGTGTTACTTTTGACCATCAACAGGAGGCTTCTTAGTCCTTCACACCTTGATTTGGAGGCTTCTTCAGTCCTTCATTCATCTTTCTCTCTTTTAGAGAGGAGTTTTCTCCCATTGTGGTTTTCTCCTTTTTCTCTAGCTTTGAGAGATTTTTTGTTTGTACATGCGTACCTCACCAGGCCTTGTTTGTTGGGACCCATCATGCATTATTTTTAGGGTTTTTAGTTGCTCCCTAAGTTCATATTAAGGGGGAGTGTTAGAGTAATCATGCATTGGCTAATAAGTAATTACTCTTTAATTGATTATTAGTCTAATTTATTCTCATGCACTTAAGGTAAACTTAGGAGTTCTTTATTAAGTTAACTAAGTTGTTTTCTATGTTAACTGAAGTGAGCAATTATTAGGGTTGCTCCTATACAGCACTCAACCCTCATTGTATTCTCACTCTAGAGATTTACTCTTGAACTCTTAACCTTTGAGGACTCTTGTTTTCCTTGAAGATTCTTGAGGTTCATTTTGTAGCTTTTTCTTGTTGAGGAATATTGCATATATTATTTGTAGATCTCTTGTGTGGAAGGTCTCTTTGTTTGTTGTTTGATCCTATGGCTAGTGTTTTTGTATTTTTTCACAATTCTAACAACATTTGCATAGTCTTGACCTTAAAAGAAAGAGATAAATTATATAGATGATGTTGGAAGAAAAATAGACTAATAAAAGAAACAATATTATTTTTTTATTTAAAAACACACTTTCTTATTTTAGCTTTAGGAAGTTGGTAAGCAAATAGTTCTTAATTTATACGTCATAGATGCCTAAGGATTAGTGGAGAGAGGAGGAAGTGATGGTGGTGGATGTATATAATATTTAAAATTAGTTAGTTGGAATGAACTGAGATTTTTATAAGATGTGAATTCAATATTTTTCTAATAGGCTCTAACATGGGGACATGCCAAAATTTTATAGGAGAGTAAACCTCTAAAATTTCCTCACATAAGAATTAGATATTAGTGTAATAATATTATACATAAATTTACAAGTGTTTTAAAACTTATTAATGAGTGATAATTATTTATTATTGTTCTATTATGGTTAAGATGTCTAGTTAGATTACCATGTTTTTTTCTTATTATACTTTGTTTTTGATAATATAAGTAGAGAAGGGCCCTGATCTCATGGAACAAAGCAGATCAAAAAAGGAAACCAAGGTGGGAAACAACACCACCAACCATACCAAAAAATAGCAAAAAACTGGTACGCAGGCCCATATTTAACATCATAGCTATAGTCCAACCCATAATTATCAAAAACAAAAAATTACTACCAGCAAAGTTTAATCTATGCAGACCATTGATTAAATCCACAATGTACCAAGTGGTATTCCACCAGATCGTAAAGATAATAAATGAACAATCCCAAATATTGAAGTAAAACAAAAAAACACATCAAAAGCAAGGAAAACAGTGACCCAAGCCATTAGTTGGACTTCCTTAATAAGTCCCCATACTCTCCTAAGAGAGCCACATACTCGTGCCAATCAGGTCCCTCAGTATCATCTAGCAGCTTGAGGGAGTCCACCTTTCCTTGCTTCTTTAGTTTTCTGCTAATCTTTTCTTCACCTGAGGACTCACCCAACATCACGCGTCTCATTAGCCTATTGGAGAATCTCATCAAGGTCACCAGAGCCTTTTCCATGTCCTCAAATTGAACCTACAAGAAAGTTAGTCTACTTTTAAGAAAATCAATACTCAAATCATTAGAATTATGCTCCCGACTAGAGAGCCCTTCCTCCTCATCATTCCCTGTTTCCATCTTTTCTCCAGACGGCTCAACTTGCTCCTCCTCTTCCTCATCCTTTTCTTCATCCTCCAAATCATCTTCCCCCATATTGTAGGTTGTTTCCTCAAAGTCACAATCCTCATAATCCGCATCATCATGAGCCTCAAATTCCTTATAGCCCGGGATATCCTCCACATCAACAAACATTTTTTCTTTCCCTTTTTTCTCTTTTGAGGCTGCCTTCACTAGCCTTTTCGACCTCCTTTCACCACTTCCACCACTTCCCTAACCCTGTAAATTCTCCTTAGCCTCTTCCTTTTGAATGAATTCCTCTGAAATATGGATAAATTCACGAGGAATGACCTCTTTTCTATATTTCTTGGCTTTAGGAAGTTCAAGCAGTAGGGGAGAGTGTTTACATTTTTCAGGGGTAGCTTTGGCAAGCAACATGTCCACATTTTTAGAGTCCTTTCTTTTCTGGGACCGAGGGGTAGACGGGTTTGACACATTAGCCACCGAAGAGGAGCTCTTAGTAGGGGTAAGCAATCTTTTAGCAACAACCGCAGGGGGATTGCAGGGAGAATGCTCAACAGCCAGAGGTTCAATAACTTTAGGGTTTTCCACCCTTTCGAACTCAACATTCTCCTCTTCAGCGGGGTCAGGATTCTCCTCTCTATCATTTAGAGGATTCCCATGGGGATTTTGGGAAAGGACATAGTTATACAGTGTAATCATTAAGCCCTGGTGAAGTGACGGGTTAGCACCTTTCTCAATATTCAATTGCAAAGAGGAGAGAAGGTAAAACAACATATTTATGCATTCCCTATGTCTTATGTGGTTTAAAATAGGAAACTGATAAGCATGAACGGACATGTGGTGACCCTCGAGGGTGAAATATCTCATGAAAAATAGACTGACAAGGGCAAAGTGAGGAGGAAGCTCAAGTCTAGCATACCCATTTTGAAACTGCTTAAGATTCTCTCCCTAATGCAAAAAATTATCCACAAAACGGTGATAATCAACTCCACTCTTCTTAGCAACCTTCAAGCCAAAATTTTGCAGCCTCGTGGCCTCTACTATGAAACGGGCTGTGACTTCAAATTTCATAGCTCCAATTGAAACACAACCTCTCCTCCAAGATTTTTTGAACTTCGCTATTAATTTTTCATTGTATCCTTTAGGGACTGGAAAAAGGAAGCCATTCCCGCATTTTTGAACATTCTCCAGAGGTCAACATTTTGCTTCAGCGCCTAGCAGTTAGATGGTTCAGTTCTTTTCCTCGGCCCTCCCATCTTGCTAGTTTGAAGATTTTTTTTTCAAAGATTGGCTAGGATTCATACTCTCCCCGGCAACCAACTTTCTTCCCAAACCAAAACCAACATTCAAAACCCAATGGAACAACCGACTCACAGAGGAAATGTAAAATAGAGTGTTTCTTCTTAGGGACAATTGCCACACATTTCTCGGAGCCCAAAAGTCATTATGAATTTTGCAAGCAATAACACCCATAATTACAATCTTGCCATTTCCCTCTATAGAAATTCGTGAATAATTGATAGAGGGAAAATCGACACACGTAGAAAAGACAGCCTTTAAGAGAACCATAATCTGCATGTGATTTTTGCTCAAAAATTTTAACGGGAAATTAATGAAAAAATCTCCCACAAGGATCCTCCAATGTACGCATGTACCACAAAGGCCATCATTATTAGGAAAGCTTGACAACTCCCCAGTGTACTCTTCCATCCCATCACCAACTAACTTCTCAGGAATTCATTTGGTAGGCATTTTCAAACTTTTCATTGAGAATTATATCTCTCAAAGGTTGCGGTATGTTCCCATTGGTCCACCTAGTCCAACCCCTACATTGGAGCACCACATTGGCCGCACAGTCAGCCACAAAATTCTCTTCCCTATACACATGTAGGATCTGACAATTAGTAAAATTATTTTTAATAACTTTACATCTGTCAATTATATCCTTAATTTCCCATGGGGGGGAAGCAACACCATTTAAAATATCCACAATAATTTTTGAGTCCCCTTCAATTATAACATTTCTGAACCACAACTCCTTTAAGAATTTGAAAGCTCCAAAAGCAGGAAAAGCTTCAACTTTGTTGTTCGAATAGATCCCAAGATTCCCTCCATAAGCCATAATGCAGTCACCATTCCGGTTTCTCACAAGGCCACCAACTCTAGCCTGACCCGTATTTCCTTTGGAACATCCGTCAAAATTGCATTTCACCCAATATTTCATGGGAGGGCACCATACCATACCCAACCTTTTGAGCATCTTAGTCTAGTTCAAATTGGTTAGGTCTCTACTAATACCCCAATTTTGTTTAATTCTCATCTCCTTATAGTTTGGCCAGGAGTTGGAGAAGTTGAGTTTGCTTACCTCCATATTTTCCTTAATTTGGGTTGTAACTATCTGAAACACCACCTCACTGCTTCTCTCCTCCTCTCTAATTTTTTTGTTATTTATCTCCTTCCAAATCCCCCAAGACACAAAGAGGGGAACTTGGTGCCACATATCCCTTATTACATTGTGAGAGAAAGGACAATTACACCAGCCTTCAATAAACAACTTCATAGAGTTAGAGAAAACCCAATCCAAAGAAGGCAATTGCAACACCTTGGACCACACTTCCCTCACATAATTGCAATGGGAGAACATATGAGTTATCGATTCTTCCTCCTGTTTACAAAGAGAACACCAATTAACAAGGTAGAAACCTCTCTTAAATAGGTTATCAATGGTAAGGATATTGTCATGGGCCACCAACCACCAGAAATAGTTTATTTTAGGAATCATATTCTTTAGCCACACCCCTTTCCAAAAGAGACTAAGAACAACATTTTGGGCTCTCAACAAGTCTTCATAGGTCTTTCTCACTAAGAAACAGCCAGAGGGGTTACTTTTCCAAAGCCATTCATCCTCCCTTCCCCTATCAAACCATTTCGCTTCCCTAATCAAAATATGAAAATTGATGAGAAGAGGAGCCCAATCCACCTGTCTAGGACCCCTCAAATTATCTCTCCTTAACAAGGCCTCAAAATCCTTCCATTTAGGTTCCTCCCCTTCCCAAATTATATAATCACTCACCTTAGTGCCGTAAATTCTATGGAGGCTGCACTTTAGAGGATTCAAATCCTCATTAGCAAAAAAAGTAGAATTCTCTATCCAAGGATCCTTCCAAAAATCCATGTTAAATCCATTCCCTATTCGCTTCCTAGCCCCCAACTTTAGCACATTCCTTAATCTGATTAGGTGGTTCCATAGAGCAAAACCAGAAGGGAGATCCAATTGAGACAAAAAATAGCTAGTGTTCTTGTTTCTTAAGTACTTTGCTTGGAAGATTTTGACCCAGTCTTTCAAGCCTTCCAAAAGGTTCCATCCAATTTTAGCAGTTAAGGATTTATTTAGCATATGAATTCTTCTCATCCCTAACCCCCCACACCTTTTTGTTCTGCAAACTTTATCCCAGCTAACAAGAGAAAGTCTATTTTTTCCCTTTGTACCTGACCACAGGAATTTCCTCTGAATTTGTTCTATCTTTTCTCCTATATGAGCAGGAATTTTGAACAGGGAAAGGTAATACACTGCAATATTCTAGAGAGAGGCTTTTAGGAGTTGGATCTTACTAGCTAGACTCAACAACTTCCCCTTCCATCCTGCTAGTTAATGCTGAATCCTTTCTAATAACTTATTCTAGTAATTATTTTCAAGTCTCTTGGAAAACAACAACAACCCTAGGTATGTATCAGGAAACTTAGCTTCTTGACATCCCAAAATTATTTTCACTCTGTCCCTTATCTGTTGATCACTGTTGAAGATATATTTTTTTCTCTTTTCATAATTAATGCACTAACTAGAAACTTCAGCATAATCATTGAGAATATGTTTCCAAGCACCTGCTTCCCCCACCAAAGCATCCCCAAATAGTAGGGTGTCATCAAAAAATTGTTGATGGGTCTCAGGGCTAAGAGAAGAAGCGACCTTTATACCTTTAAGAGCTTGCACATCAACCAACCTTTGAATATTTCTTCCCAAGGCCTCAGCAACAATAATAATCAAGTAGGGAGAAAGGGGATCCCCTTGCCTGAGACCACGCCCACAAGAGAAGAAGTCCTGGGGAACACCATTAACCAAAACAAAATACCTTGGAGAAGTGACACAAGCTGAAATCAACTTTAGGAACCTACCATCAATTCCAAACTTCTTGAGGAAAACAAACAGGAAAGGCCAGGAGACCCTATCATAAGCTTTTGAGATGTCAATTTTAAAAGCCATTCCAGGCTTTTTTGAATGCTCCATAGAGTGGATTATCTCATGAGTCAAAATGATAGTATCAAGAATGTTTCTACCCTCAACAAACCCTTTTTGGTTGGGAGCTATCATTTTACCCAACACAAGTTTAAGTCTAAACACCAAAATTTTAGAGAAAATTTTATAAGCAGTATTACAAAGACTAATAGGCCTAAAATCTTTCATGGTTGAGGCATCAACAGATTTAGGGATAAGAGCTATAAAATTAGCATTCAAATTGCTTAACAACCTACCCGACCTAGAAAAGTGATCATCTTTAACAATTTCCCAGTAAGTTTGGAAAAAAATAGGAGGGAAACCATCAGGACCCAGGGCTTTAAGGGTGCCAAAGGAAAAAACAACCTAGGATGTTATTGGACCTGATCAACCCAATAAATTTGTACATGTTTTAATCCTAGGATGTTATATCATATCATTTACCTATGAGTCTACGAAAAAGTGATATATGCTAAAAAAGATGGTTTTTAGATGTTATAAACAATTTTTTGATCTAGTAATAAGCTATTTTATTCTTATTATATTCAAACTTGCCTGAAAACTTTGCTTGAATGATTATGTGAAACGTTATATACTTTATTTATAGGGTAAATGTGTACTTGTTTCCATTTGATTATTTAGGTAAAGAGGATACTCGTGTAGTTTAGAATGCATGATTATCATCTTGGAATTTTTTTGAGTGTTTGTAATAGGTGCCTTCATAACACATGTTATATGTATCATTAACTAATTGTCTTCTATGTAATTTAATATGATAATATTTTTGTTAATTTTTATTGAAGAATAATAAAACATTTTTCATACAATAAGAGTTTACGTGAATGGACAAATTTTAAAAGTTACAAAATGAAATATTTAGTATATAAACTTGCATTAGCTCTTTGTAAAATCATGATTTGCTTCATATAATTTTTATTAGCAGAGTATTTATATTTGATCTACTTTTGAATTAAATAATTTATAAGAACTAGAAATTATGAAATAAAACTATAGATGAAATTAAAGTGATAGATTTACTAATATATTTATTACTTTGGATGAGTTATGATGTAGACTCAACTTAAGCTATTGAGGGAAACAACTAAATTATAAGGGAAGAAATGTTATGAAACTTTTTCCCCGAAGTAAAAATATAGTTGTGAAAGCATTAAAAGGTGATAGAAAAATTTAAAGGATGATATGATCCTTTGGTTAAATAATAATGAAAAAAAAAATGAAACTCTTTTAAAAGAGAGGAATAATTACATTTATTAAATAATAATTAAATACCTTTGTGAAAGGGTGTGATGGTTTGAAAACCATCCCTTAAGACTTATATAATTCATTTATGTGATCTACTTGGAAAGGACATGGAGATCACTCAAGGAAGAAGAAGAAGGTGGTTTGGTGAGCTATGGGAACTAGAGAAGGGGGAACACAAAATGTGTCCAACTCAAGATATAGAGTACACTCGAGATTATCTTGGCTAGGGATTTGATGCATTTGTATGGTGCATAAGCACACTATGTGTTTTTACATATGTTCTTCGATGTGTGACATAGCTATGAGGGCCAAGATAATTGAAATCTTCCTAGGGTGAGAGTGGCCTTTCCAAGCTCATTGTGATTCAAATAAATATTGAACTTATTCAAAGATATTTCAATAATAAATGAGTTGGAGTTGATTTAATTAAATTATTTTAAGATGTTATTTGTTTCTTTTGATCATATTCATACTGTTAAATGTCAATTTGTATTGTAATTATGGTAATATAATATGCTTAAGTCTTAAGTTAGTTAACATTAACAAATAAACATTTTATGCATTTATATTTAAATCATAGATAGACCTTATAATACTTAAACTTGGATAATAACACTAATAAATCGTCCGCCATATAAAATTAACTCTAATATATTAAATCTATCCAATTTTATACTTAGAGAAAAGTAATGTTGTACTTTCCTAGTATTTTTCTATGCCAACATTATCAAATGAGAGCTTTAGAATAGGGCATAAACATTCATACAGTATAATGAAAGGAGGATTTCATCTCATAATAAATTCAACATGTTCTATTAAACACATATGTAAGATATGAAAGTGCAAACATAAAATGTAAATTGTTTCAATAATGTCATGGAGAGACAAAGTTGAACCTACAAAAAGATCCTTTGAATAATAGAATTGGTAGAGAAATTCAATATCTAAAGCAAAAGATAAAATGCATGAACTATCTTGACATTATATTCCTCCAAGAGATCAGTGATTCATTGATAATGGTTTCTTGCTTGACTTTGATAAATTAGATTTCATACTACAAAGACTAAGTAATATGCATAGACATTGATTTCTTGTGAATTTTTACAATCATGAAATACAAGTACCAAGGGTTTGAGTTCTTGTCAATTCTAGAATTCACACTTCCTAAAATTACCAACACAAAGTTGGGGCACAATAGCTTGCATACTTTTGGAAAATAATGAAGGTAGAAGGTCGTCAATGGCACATAAAATATTTGAAAGCGGGTTAGCTCATGTTTTTGGCTTCCCTATAGTGCTTTAGTGTCCTAATTTGGTCTTAGAGTGCATGGAAGGTTATAACCCCAAAAATAGAAAATTCAAAACCATAGATGACAAATCGGTGGCTAGATTGGATGGTGATTCTATTGAAATTACTCTTAGGTTGCTTATCATAGATCAATTTTCCTGCATAGACATAAAGGTTGTGCAAAAGAAAATTCAATTCCTCAACACCATAGCAAGGAATTGGTTGCTTGTGCCAAAAGGAGCCAAATCTCAATTCCCAAAGATCCTTCGTAAATATCACTTTATTGAAGATGTCTCCAATATAATTATTGTTTTTCATAGGTTGATAGGAAAATGAGAACTCTAATGATTTTGAAAAATAGATGTATCTCTTCATTTTTGTTATATGCACTGGAAACATATTTATTGATTGGGGAAGTATTATTAGTGATAATTTGCATAACCAATTTATTCACTTTGAGTTCAACCAATATTTTTATATATCTTATTACCTCTTCTATGCAATTGCATGTATGAAGATGTGGCCAAGACTCAACACTAGAGGAGTGTATGACAATATGATGTAGATACATGACTTTTATCCATAATTGCAACTAGAATAGAGTCAAAAATTATTTCAAAGGGTAAATGATGCCTTTACAATGTTGACAATTAGATTACTTCAAGGGAACATTTGACTCTATCTATCTTCAGAAGTAGAAAGCCTTATCAAAAAGTATGGAATCTATTTGATCTAGTTTCCAAGATTCACCTACTTAGGAATTGGAGGATTTGATGATTATCCATAAAAGCTACCAAGGTATGTGGATGATAAATTGTCTTGATAGAACTTTGCAAACAAAATGGCATGCTTAAAAAAAGGTGCAAATAAATAAAGATAGTGTTCCTTTTCCCATTGACCTTGGTCACTACAAGTGTAATTATTTATTTGATGCTCAAAAAGTTGAGTGATCATTAGTGAAATTAAATTTATACTTTTACATCATGAGGTTTCCTTTTGATAGCAAAGGTTACATAAAAAAATAATTTCAATCTTGATGTTGGGATTGTCATTTTTTAGGTATTGGAGACTTCTAGGAGGATTGTGAAGATGATTATGAAGTTTGAAAAAGAGATTGGATGAGATTTAATCTTGAGTAGATTAAATAATCCAGACTAAGTTGGGATGTTGAAGGGATCGAAGATAATGGATCACGTTTGATTGATCCTCTTTATTTTGAAAATATTCAAACACAACCCTTACCACTCATCAATTGGACAAATGTAGAAATCAAATACCTCAATGAAATAACTACTCATATTATCAGAAGGTTAGAAGATTCAATGAAGAGGAAAGTCATTAAAGCAATATCTACCAAACTATTAAGTAAAGATGATTCTTTAAGGAAGAAATGATAAACAAGAAGGTCCTTCTTCTTCTTCTTATCTTTCTCATGTTTCCCCTTTGATTACTAATTCTCAAAAATATATCCAAGGAGGTAGTGATGATTAAGATCCTTCTAAGAAGAAGAGTTTCAAAGGCATGTGGAGATTATTCAAAATAGAAAAATAAAAAATTGAAGATCAAAGAAAAATTATTAAATCCTATACAAGAATAAGCTAAAGAGAGAGAATCTATAGATCCCAAAGATTATCCTTGTGATAATGAGAACCTACCAACAATTTATCCTTCCATTATTAATATATCTCCTCCTTGTGACATACCTCATTCCCCTCCTATGGCACTACCTCCACCTTCACCATCCATAAATGCACTTTGATCTTGCTATTTCCCCATTCATCCCTCCTCCACATGTCTCACTATATCCAACATCTACAAACATCTTAGAATTTTCACAAGACCTCTCTTCCTCTTGGTTGCAAAAAATCTTGTTGAAGAAAATAAGTCACTCAATCGGTTAAACTTGAATTTGATGTAGTTACTAGTTTACTACAAAGATCTTCCAAACCCAAAAAGGTTAAAGTCATGTCAAGGTTGGTAGTAAATTCTTCATTAGGATATATGTATGTTGAAGTTGAAAAATCCATTTTTGAGAACATAGATGAAGCCACCAAAGTTGATTTCAACATCACTATGATAAATCTTGGCCCTTCAACTTATGAAGGTGATATTCATAATTCAAGTTTTCCTGTCAAATTGATGAAAAAATTAGAAAAGAAGAAACTCTCAAAGGATCAATTGAAGCAATACGTACAAATTTTGACTTCATATCTCCGGTTCATTGTAGATACTTCTACTTTGTCTCTGAAAGTACTTCTTACTTCTACATATTCCACTTTTGAAAGTAATTTGAAAAAGAGTTCATTGAATTTTTTTACATTTATATCAATCATATGGTAAGGTTATTGAAAAATGGGTAGAAAAATTGAAATTAGATGGATTAAGTTTCATTGAAGAAGCCAAGAAAATATATGATGAAGAAAAAATGAAAAAGTAAGGAGTTGAAAGAAAGATGAAAAACATCAAAGAAGAAAAAATACTATGGTAAGGAATTATGAAGGATCTCAATGAAATTTTTGAAACTAATGTTTATATCTTGATTATTGCTCGAATATCTTCTTAAACATAGAAGATAATCAATCCAATTCCTAGTTTTATAGTGTGGAATGGAAGTTGTTGACTATCAAGTAGATGTTAGTAGAGCAAAAAAAATTCTAGTTCTAAACTTGCGAGGAGGTAAAAATAAAAAATTCAAATTGATTTCTTGTCAATTAACTCTAATATAATGGTGGAGGATAAAATTCGGTCTATAGATGCTTAATCTATCAAGAAAATTTTCAAAGATATGGTACCAATCTTCAATGTGAAATTGATGAAGAAGTTGAGTAGTATCTAGTTGTTGCTCTTGATGTATGTTTTAGCCATCTATCTAATTATGTCATGATTTAGATAATGTTTAGAATGGTTAATCAATTTGGAGACTCCAAATGACTAGTATTGTAATTCCAAAATGCAAGTTCATTACTCTAGTTGTTATGTTATTTTGAGCATACAAATCAAGGTTATCTCTTCATCAACAATAATCCTTGATGCCAAAGATGTCTTTAGCAAGTGTCAAATATAGAGTAGATGAACAAGGAATAATGCCTCGATAAGGCCAATCATTTGGCATTTTTCTCAAAGTTATATTTCAAGTTATCTTATGAGAAAAATGACTTATGTCACTTATTGTAATCTAAAGTTACAAAATAAGCTTTATTTCTAGAAAAATTGAGTGAAATCTAACCAAAATATTGTTTGTTTTTATTTATTTTATTTTCAAGAAGTAGTTATAAAGTAGTTACAAGGTAGTTACAGGAATAAATCCTATATATACAAGAATTTTTGCTATTATTAAGGAACTTTTTGGTTTTTAGAATTTTGTACAAGGGTTTTTGGAGTTTTGCAATTCTACAAAGAAATATAAAACACTTCAATCATTGTATTATGGTGTCTTTTATGTGTCATCATTAGTATTTTCTACGTTAAATTGATAATGACCTTTGCGATCCTAAGTCTTCTTTTGGGAATCAATTAGTCTTATTTTATAATTAATACAAACTATGCAATCAATGTAAAGAAAAACAATCATTTATTGGTGTCTTGATTTGGATGCGTCAATATAATGTATTTGATAGTGTGTGGGATTCATATGTTGTTATAAAATCCATCATAAAATCTAAGAACGCGACCTTTGATTTTGTGATGAATCTTTGTTAGTTTCAAATAAGTTTGTGAAATCAAAGTTGATATTCATGTGTCTACTGCTAGGGTTTTAGTATATCATTTTCCTTTAGCTTTTAACTTTTATTTATTTTTACTTTTAACACAAAAATCTTAAAAACCCCTATCATATAAGGGAGCAGTTACCCTTCTTAAACATAGAAGAAAGTTGTGAGTCCAATAACAACTTATCCAATTGTTCAAAAATTTATCAGTAATCATTGGGCAAGTCACATTGAAATCCATACTAACAAATTTGTTTACCAACACTACGCCAAGCATAAATAATCAAAGATAAACATGTAATTTTTATATGAATCAAACACCAAATCACCTCTAGATTTGATTTTCTACAAACTCACAAAGTATCATAGTCAAAAGAACTAGCAAACAATTCAACTATAAATATAAGTGAACAAATCACATATCCAAATCTTTGAACGTGATCCACTATGAAATCTTTGTAATTTATGCTTTGTCACCTATAAGAATTCTATCTTTGGACATTATGGGCACAAAATATGACTTTTCAAATAAATGAGATTAAAATCAAGTTCCAACTAGCATTTTCTATCAAAAGTAATAAAATATGGAAAAACCAATGATACCATAATGAGGTACTTGAAAATTTATTTTTGTTAACTATAATAACACAAAAATTTGACTCCCTGGGTGAAAGTTATTCTATCTAGAAAAAAATTCTCCTTTAGGCTTCAAATACAAACTAGTGGCAAGGTGATGGTCTTTGGGTTGCATTGCTAGTGGTAGTGGTAAATGAGCAACTTATGGCAGTGACTACTAAGCGCACCACCCTGGTGGTGGTAGGGCAATGGTTGGGTGGTATTTAGGTAGAAATTGAGTAGTGATGGCAAGTTTGAGTGGCACTTTTCCTTTAACTATTTGTGCTAGGTCCATCCCCTCATAGGCTAGCCATGACTAAGGGATACACCCTAGGTGAAAAGTCTACCATATAAACAGGGACTGTGCCCTATAACCTCCCTTCGACCTATCTATATAGGTAGCGTAAACACAATATCATGGGGTAAATATTTAAAAAAAATATATCAACAATCCATACTACCACACATTGAATATGCTAATGATTTTTTTGTACTATAATTATATTGATTCTATAGGAAACTACTCTTGTTATACATTTGTATGGACTATATGAACATTGATGACCAAATATTCCATCCATGCCCCCAAGATGGTCCATTTTTCTTACTTGAATATAGTTGTGGTTTTATATGGATCCATAGACCTTTTTTGGGCCTTCTAAACTCAATGTTGAGATTTTTTTAGTAGGTCTCCAATAAAAGCTCGCCCCCAAAACCTTAACAAAAGGAGCCTTGGAAAAAATCCACTCATCAAATCTTTATCAAACCCTAGATCTACAATAACCCGAGTCTACAAACACACCTATAAGCTTGAAAATAACTTCATTCTTTTCTTGCAAATCGATGGATTCAACTATGCACAAGAATCTAATCCTACCAATGGTTAATAATTAGGAAGATGCGTCCTCTTACAACCTAACAATCAAGCTTTGATACCAAATAGAAAGAAATTTGCAATCAATAAACTATTTCCACATAACCTTAAGACAAAAAATGAAAACAACTATTTAGAATCCACAATGTAAAAGAATAAATAAACATACCATCAAAATAACATGAGATGTACCTTGAAAAAAATTTAGCCTCCAAACACATTCACACATTCAATATATTATTCCATGAATAAATATTACAATACACTAGTAGAGTCTCTATTTAAGGCTTCTGAAACATCAAGCTTCCTAATTGCGCTCCATGTGAACAAGAAAACGAGAATAATCTAACCACACATCCTAATCCATGCTTCCTCTCCTCACATATACAACTTACAATAGATGCTCAATCCAACCTTAGCCAACAAGCCAAAGGTTATGTTAACCAATCTCAACAACTACTTGTGTTTGCTTTTATAGAACAAGCTTGCACAAAACCAACAAGTTGTATTACAAAAACTATGTGTCTCAAAGCCACGAGCTTACAAAATCATGTCCCCCTCATTTACTTTTTGGTAGTAAGTATTTTCAACATTAACTATTTTCCCAATGTGCAACCCCACATTAAATATTTATCTCAATGTTACATACAACATGCAAGCGACCCTAAGAATTCCTAACTCATGTGATGCACATGTCCCTAGATTTCTAGGTACACCACAAATAAATATTAATTTTACATTACAAACATTATGCAAGGTGAACAACACACCTTTTCCCAATAGTTTGTTTGTCTAGGACACTCTAGCAACTATGTAAGTGATTTGTGCGACTACTAATTTGAACTTGATTTGTGGATTTAAACTTTTACATGTCGACATGAACTTAAAAAATTTCTAGTCATGTTGTTTACTCGCCCTAAAAAATAGTTGTTTGGGTCACTTCCACAACTATGAAAGCAATTTATGCGACTATGAATCTAAACTTAACCTATAGATCTCAACTTGAGTGCATAGATCTAAACTTAAATATTTTTGGTGTCTATGCCTACTCACCTTGATGTCTACAATACATAACTGTTGATTGTCAATATTGAGAAACATCTTTGAAGAGTTTGCTAAGCAAGGGGATTCTCCCTTGTTCAAACCCTTAGGAAACCAACTTAACAACTTTTGGAAGTGATAAAAAATAACAATCAAATCATCTACAAATAGTTAAATGTTGATGCAAGTAAATAATGTAATTATGATGTTTTGAAATAAATGTTATAGATGTATCATGAATGATCTTGTCTAGATTTTCATATTGACATTTAGACTTTCTCATATATACAAACAAATTAAGATTAATTCTTAAATGCAACTCCAAAAATATAAATAAAAAATTTCATGCTTCAAACCAACACACAATAATCACTTAAAGATATTCATTAAGACTCAACTTTAAATATAAATTTAAAAATAATTGAATATATTTTTATAAATTAAATAAGAGCCCACTTCCAATCTCACCTAAAATAATAATAAATTATAAAGATCAAAATTAACCCATAAAAATAAATACAAATCAAATCAAATTAAACTAAAACTATATACATCATTATATCACTTGTCCACTAATCATTATATAAGGCACAACCGAGTCAAAGTGAGCCCCAAAATAAAAGGCGACTGTCAGTTTTCGCCATTACCACCCACGAGACTCCCGTGCTTTTTTTTTAAACTGTGAAAGCCGGCTCCAGGTATTGCTTGAATTTTCACGAGTCAAACATACCTAACTACACAAAAACGATTAACATCACTTTATGCTCCTTCTGTTCCTCTACATGAATAGAACATGTGGACACGTTTGTTCTGACACCTTAATTCTTTATCCAAAAATTCATATGTAATCATGACTGCATCAGTGAAGTAATATCATAATGGACGATTGGCTTGGAAGAAGCTCTTCAATCTTAACGAGTCAAACTTACCTAACTCCACAAAAGGATTCACATTGCTCATACTCCTTCCGTTCCTGTACAAGTATTAAACACGTGGACGCTGTTTTCTACACCTTAACCATTACCCGCAAATCTTCATATAAACATGACTGCGTTACTGCAATAATATCGTAATATGTGATTGGCTTGGAAGAATTCTGATCATATACACACATAAAGTTTGTGTCCACCGTTAGCCCTTACTCATGGAGGCAGAGCCTGATCAGCATGACATTCACCCAAGTAAGTATAATTTGCTACTCTTTAGTGAAATAAGTCACGGTTGCTCTGACTTTCTTTTTATGTAGTTGGTTTTCAATCACAATTTATTTATAGGAGGCAGAGTAAAAGACACCTTGTGTTTGTAGAGTTCAATTTTTCATGTTAGTAATTGTATTTGATTTTACTACATGGTAGAGACTCAATACTCATTTTCTTGGACAAACAGAGGTTATTAGCGTAATGGGTTTCAATTTTTCATGGTATTAATTGTATTTAATCCCATCACATGTTAGGGATTCAATACTCATTGTCTTGAGCATACAGAGGTTATTAGTGCAATGGGCTTCAATTTTTTATTGTAGTAATTGTATTTTATCCCATCACATGCCAGTGATTCAATACATATTGCCTTGAGCATACAGGGGTTATGGGTGATTAATATCACTGTCTCCCACTCTTTTTTAGAACAAGGTGCTGGTGCATAGAATATTTTATAGCATTGTGATAAGCATGAAGACTAATCTAGGTAAACCCCTGCTGCAGTGAACCTGTTCTCTCGGGACTAGTCTACAGGAAATGCTGCATTTTTGTGGGATATATGCCCATGGAAATTATACATATGAGTGGCTCTGTGGCACAATGGTAAAGTTTCTTGATGATGAGTTATGGGACTTGAACGGTGAACCTGACATCGGTCACAGGGTCAAAACCCGAGGTTACAAAATTTGAACATTATATAAGGGAACTAGATAGAAATCCCATTTTGAGCTTCCACAAGTCAGACACCAAATTGGAGCTACGTCCTCAATTCATGGGGTCTAGTTTGTAGCTGACTTCAGTCACAAGATCAAAACCTGAGATTATAAAAATTTGAACAAGATATAAGGTAAGTAGATAGAAATCCCCTTTCCAGTTTCCACAAGGACAATTTCAAAGTTCAAACACCATATTGGAGCTATGCCCTTGCAGGGTCCTGTTTTCTCCTGAGCTTAGTCATGAGGTCAAAATTGGAAGGTTCAAAACTTGAGCAACATATAATGTAAATAGAAACAAATCCCCTGGTGTCTTTTGAGCTTCCAGAAGGGGGGTTTCTTTGCCAAATGGGTGTCTGGCTTGTCTGCGACCTAAAACACAACCTACACCTTTCTCATCATTTCTAACACTCATTCCCCTTTTTCTCCCATCTTGATATCAAGTTTCGCAGCATTAGGTTTCTCTTTGTGTTCAAGTCATTAAAACTTACTGCTGGAGTTTTCCAACAGATGATTGCCAAATGTCATTTTCCACATGTGAGCTTTACCATGCAGTGCAAGAAGACCCTAGCATGGGTGAACTCTAGATAATAGTGTAGAAACAATGTCACATGTCTTGTGATTCAATGTTCGAGGTGTCGTTTAACATTCTATGATCTTGCTGGAAGGCCTTGTAAATTTTTGTGAGTTGTAGGTTTTAGCCTTTAGATAAGCCTTGTTACAGTTGACTCTGCTTAGGAGCCTACTTAACGTCAAAGACTGCTGGTAGCCATGGATTAAGCATGATACTTTGCTAGCTGTTTGTTGAGGTCTGTGTTAAGTTTTCAGACAATGTAAGCAGATACTGCTCTCAGAAAATTTAACCTTAAACACTAGGAAACTTAAACTTTATAATTCTCATCAAAACCACTGATTTTGAATACAAGAATGTACAAGAATTTCACATTGAAAAGAAAAAAGTGAATACACAGTATTGAACTCTCAAACATGCAACTGTTTTCTCACTATGTCTGAAAAGAAATACAGTGAACTAGCTCAAAAATGGAATGAATAAATCACTCACACCCCTGCCATTCTCTTATAGATGAAGAAGGTTAGACCAAAAAAATGCAAAAAGCAAAGAATGCATGCAAAGCAAACAGGGAGTTACACTCCTTAACCCAATCCTTACAATTGAGGGATCGACATTACAGAAACTTACCCTTCCAATACCCCATCTTGGAAAGGGTGCCCTACCATGCAAACAAAGCTTTCCAATTTTGGAGGAGGGTGAGGTTATTACAAGTATGCTGGAGGTAGGAATGTGTCTTCTCCTACATGACTGGGTGCTCATCTCAAAGAAGACTAGTGCTGCATCCTCTCCATGTCGATCTCTCTGCTGTGCACAGATCCAGATCCGCTGCTGTCACTGCTGTGTCATCACTGTGAGAATTGTACAGCACTAGCCGCTTATTTATTTTATTCAAGTAACTGTCTTGGCTGTGGTGGATGTAGGGGTTGATGAAGACCTTCATTGTGCCTAATCTTTGGATGATTATTGAGCTATTGTGATCGATTATCAGAGGAGTAGACCTGAAAGTGTACCCACTGTGTAGTCATAGTGATCATGTTACACAAGGCTGCTGAGTCTTGAAAAATTAACCAAAATAGATATCTTGACATGTTACAAGCTGGTCCCAGGCCCTAGGCACTGCTGAAATAAGGTTTGTGCAGGCATAGGCCATGAATGGATTCAGTATGAAGGTCTCAAAATTGAGGTTTGCCAACTGATCTAGCAATGGAATCAATCTATAACATTTTATTTGTACACTTACATCATTCTTCAACTGAAATGCATGTATACCTAGGGAACTAGAGATAGAGAAGTTGGTAGTTTGTCATCATGACTTCCATTTAAAACTCAGAAGGAAGTCTCTTGTAAAGCATGTGATGAAATTTGTCAACGTATTGAAAGGCAATTAAATTTCCCCCCCATATTTGTAGTTATAATTTTGATGACTCAAAAGATGCATTGAATATGTGCGCATCAATTTTTCTGTAACTACAAAGAAATTAAAACTTTAATGGAATAATGGAGAGATCAATTCTTTGTTGATGATAAATCTGGAGAAGAGCATTTCCCTCAATTTTATTTGCAATCACCAATTTATAGGTACGAATTTAAAATCAGTTGAGGCCAATTAGAGGTAGGAATTTCTAGTGGGGTTCTAAGGGTAACGCCCCCAATAGGGTTGAGGGGAAATGGCCCCAGTACACTCCCTATCACAATACAAGGCAGGATCAAGGGGCAAAACCCCCACTGTAAAGCACAAATTAAGGCCTTTGAATCCACACAAACCTTCATGGCACATGCCATTTTCACAATTTTATCACTTAAGGTCCTAAGGATGAAATTAGGTATTTGTTACTTTTTTTGTTTAGAAAAATGTTTTTTTTTTGTTTCTTGTTTTGGGCAGCCCGTGGGTCCCCCCTAGGTTCTCCTAGATCTGCCCTAGGCTTGCTTAGGGTCCACCCCATGATGCCCACAATGGACCCTAGGCAAACCCCATGTCATCCCAAACTTGGACCCAACCCTGAACTGGACCCATACAGATACAAGGGGTTTTGCCAAACCCAACAACATTTATAAATTTCTTAACACTGTCTTAAAAGAGCATTTGTTAGTTTGTAACATTAAAGAAATCAGTTGTAACACTCCAATGCGCCAAGTATTTTAGTGGTCGATGATGGTACACTATGTTTTGGGGATCTAAGTCTTCAAGGAAGAATGATTTTCTATGCATTTTGACATGTCGTATGATATTGAATTCTATTTTTCTCTATCAAGATTTTAAAGTGCAGCACATGACCCAACATGTTATCTTATACATTTACCCTCTATTTGTAGTTTTGGGACTGATGAATTAAGCAATCAAGAAGTGATTGAGTATTGCATATACTATCTCAATGATTTGAAACTTGGATCTGTGAAATATTAGTCCTGCCCATAAGGAATGTAGATTTCATATTTGAAATAGGCATGGTTAAAGTTTTATGGATCAAACATTAGAAATAAGAATGCTTAAGTACCCATGGATCATCTGTCCATTAGAACCGCTGAATTTAATGAAATTAGAGTTAATTTCCTCTCTACATGTTGCACGGTTATTAGGGAAGCACCATGTTCTTTTCTTTGCTGGTGATTGGTCATAAAAGGCGCAGAGAGTTTTATTTGGTTTTTACTTGTATATTTATATATCATTAAGAATTGTTTTGTTAAAGGAGAAACCCTAATTTATTGGTTTGTGCATGTTAGAAGTTGGAAAATGGTTTTGACCTCTTAACTCATTCAACTTTTGGAATCCTTGAAGAGTGCTTAAAATTTTAGTTGTTTTTAACTCTGCAGGTACATCTCAGAAGAGACCGTGATTTTTATCAAAGTTGATCACACAGTCAACTTATTCTCGGCTATGGAAAATATATGGAAGGAAGTCACCTGTTAGCTGGGTACTCTTATTCCTTAGCATCTTTGCCATGATGACAGCTTTTCCAGCTTCCAGCCTTCTCTCTCGGCTTTACTATGTTGATGGTGGAAAGAGCAAGTGGCTGCTCTCATGGGTAGCAGTAGCAGGCTGGCCTCTAACTGCTGTATTTCTATTTCCATTTTATTTTCAAAAAGGAATCTCACCTACACCACTTAGTTGGCAACTTGTCATTTCATATGCTGTACTTGGATTCTTGAGTGCTGCTGATAACCTGATGTATGCATGGGCTTACTCATATTTACCTGCATCGACGTCTTCTCTTCTTGCTTCAACCTCACTCGCATTTACAGCAGTCTTTGCTTATTTTATTGTGGGGAAAAGATTGAATGCTTCCACTTTCAATGCAATTGCAATTATAACTGCAGCTGCAGTGATTATAGGCCTAGACTCAAATTCTGATAGGCCTGCAGGTGTAAGCAATGGACAGTATGTTGCTGGCTACATTTGGGATATTTTGGGTTCTGCCTTGCATGGCCTAATTTTTGCATTATCAGAGCTTTTGTTTATTAAGTTATTGGGAAGAAAATCGTTCCATGTTGTCCTAGAACAACAGGTGATGGTTTCATTATTTGGCTGTATTTTTACCACAATTGGAGTGATAATAAATGGTGATTTTACAGCTATGAAGTCAGAGGCAGATATATTCAAACATGGAGCAGTATCTTATTACATGGTACTTTTCTGGGGAGCTGTAACTTTTCAGCTTGGAATATTAGGAAGTGTGGCAGTGCTTTACTTCACATCAACGCTACTGGCTGGGGTGCTTAATGCAGTACGAGTCCCTATTACAAGCCTTGCTGCTGTTGTATGCTTTCATGACTCCATGGGTGGCAATAAGATTCTTTCTTTATTACTCACAATTTGGGGTTTTGGTTCGTACATTTATGGTACTTCTTCAGAAGTCAAAATCGAGCATAACTTTACTGACTTGACAGTCAACAGAAAGAATATTGAAGAAGCGTCTGTAGATTAAAGCATGGCATTCAAGCTTCTTAACGAATTCCCTTCCCTTTGCATCAGATAAATAGTTACCAAATCAGAGGGCTACACTATGATAAGTTTTGGAAAACTAAGATAAGACTTTGACTTTCTCTCTTCTTTTGGAATATCTCATATAGTCCCATGAAATCACATGATTTGCCACAGGATTGCAGGATTTGATCTTTGCTTAAGCTGCAAATAAGCTAAAGCAGCACACAGATTCCTAGTTTCGCATTATTTATCTAGACAAGTATCTACATGTGGTTGCAACTTGCAAGCTGACAGTTGCAACATGGTGTACACTAAGAATTCCATATGATTCAATAAAACAGATTGGACTGAAAAGTGTAACTTGAGCTATCAAAGGCCTTAATGATGAATTGGTATCAGAAACAAAAAATGTTTGCTCTTTTGTGATAAAGTAGGTAGGAAAAGTTTGCTATACTTGTTCCACAGATTAATCCCTGATTCAGTTCTACTTCCAATAAATTGTATTGTATAACTTGTGTTTTGCATGATTCAATTATACTTGTCAGCGGCCATGCTTACATTAAAAAATGCACAAACACTGGACGAACTGTTGTGATTGTTAGCACATCATATGGAGTAGTCATTCACCCGAGTCTTGTACAAGACATCCACTTAGTACAAATGTCAAAACTTTAGTAATAGTGGAAACAATATGCAAAAGAGACCTTGTTCACTAGGAAATAAATTGGACTCCACACTCAAATAAATAAAGGAATCATTCCATTGTGTAGAGCTAAGGTAAGAATCGAGTTGATGAAAAGGTTTCAACATGTCAAGATGAGTAAAGAAATGCATTTCCTCCCAATAAAAAAATGCCTTATCAGATCAAAACAATTTTAAACAGTATTAGTTTAAAGGAGGTTGAGGAAATTGGTTGACAGTAAGAGATCATCCCCATCCCTGAAAAACATGGGAATTTTGGGGGGATGCTGCGTCCTCAACGAACACTAATTTCAAAACAACGTAATTTAATCTTGAATAATTTTGGGTCTCTATTACATCACACTTGGCCTTCAGATCTTTTTCTAATCCCATACTCTCGTATCTCTATCATTTGATCTATCTTGTTACAATCATGAGATATCTAATAGCAATCAGGGTTCAATGACTTAGTAATCATGTCTCTTTAAGGTCAGTTGCATGCCTGGAGACTGCAATCATTGACATTGCTCATCCTCTGAAGATGTTGCATGTCACTAGTTTGGCCTGTCATACCTGGTCAAGGTCAACATCAAATCCTTGCAATCTTTAACAATGAAATGTACTGTAAACATGTTTTACATACTTAAAACCTTCCCTAATCATCAAGGCAACCAGAAGTAGAACCATGAAATGTTTTGATCAGCTATGAAAGAGATCCCGTTCTTGCTGCTGTGGGTATATTTGGAGAAAATAATTAGCAGACAAATATTTACAAGTAGGTGCTCGAGGGTGGACATGATCGATGGGTTTAAGGGGTAGACTCTATAATATTTAGTTGCCGCCATTGATTTAAAATATAATATAACAACCCTCATTGTATTCCACAAGTAAAGTATACAGGCGATTTGTAATGCTCATGAGGCCTGAAATTACTTTTATTTCAAGCCCCATGAGCATTACAAATTACAAGTACATTTTGCCTCACAAAATACAATGAGGGTTGTTAGATTATATTTTAAATAATGGAGGAAACTAAATATTGGAAATATGGCCCTAAAGCAAGTAATAATTATGCTATACTATTGGTGAATTAATTTAGATTTCTACTATAACTTATAAAATTTAGGCATAGCTGATCTAATCATGTATTTATGGCGATTTTTGAGTTAAAATGTTCAATAAAATAAATTCTTTGGCGATTTAAACAAGACTAAAATAAAATTTTGTTAAAATTTGGCGATTTAGGTTCCGTTACAGCTTGAACTACTAGCCAAATTTGGATTCCCAAATTTCAACTATTAGCCAATCGGTGAATATTAGCCACTAAAAAAATCACTGATGCACAATATAAATATATCACCATGCTTGGCAATCTGGCAACCACCGCTAACCATCAAGGATACTTAAATATATATAGGAAGCTTCCCCAATCAAAATCTCACAATAATCAATAGAGATCTTTGCCAGGAGAGAATTACAGCGTTAACAAATTAAAGCAGACATGTACTTATAAAGTGAGACAGCAGATTGGAACGTTCATCTACTTTGCCTAACAAACAATATGACAAAAGCGTTCCCAATGATCCTATAGGATGTAAGCATAATATCTGATAAGTGGAAACAACATCTAGACAGGGATTTCTCTCAACAAATCCTGTAGCTTAGAAGATCACAAGAGGTGCAGGCCTTCAATTTAAGCCCTTCTTTCTAAATTTCTAAATACATCTAGCTTTTCAGTTTCAAGCAATTGTTATGCAAGTCTGTGATCCTTCAAACATTAAGTTTCTGTGATAAATGATTATGCAAACTAAGTTTTCTTTAGAACAGAAAGAATGTGTCTTTGAAGGATTGGCAATCTTATAATGAAGGAATGGAAATCTTGCAGACCTCTTAATTCAAGAAAACACACCTGGTGTAGTTGATATAGTGAATGTCAACACCAACGTAGCCCCCAACGATTGCACTAGGTATGACACAAGGAATTGCAAGGTTCTTGTAAAACTGATCAATCAGGATCATTTCCACTCTTGCTGCTTGTACTGTTCTACTCTTTGATACCCTTATTTCTGACTTGAACTCTCAGGATGCAAGCAAACTATATTATCTTCCCTATCACTTTAGAATTGTAAGGAGCTGTTCAGAGAGAAATTGCACTTACCACCAGAAAAATCCAGACAATTAGAGATGATTAACAACTACTACCGAATTAAATGATCTAAGACTACATAAGCATCTCCTGCAATAGGGCTGATGCTTATCGTGAGATACCTTGATTAGGATGAAGTAAAGTGGTAAAGTATTTTGCAAGTTCATCTGCTACAGAGAAATCATGTGCATGTGCTACAGACAAAAGCCTTGCCGAACTATTAAGCTACGTGGAGTGAAGACTTAAATCCTTGAAATTACACTAACATTGTCAAGCAAAACTTCTCAGGCAAGGAAAGTGTATATGTGTAACTTTTCCAAGATGGTCTTTCTTGCCTTCTAACTTGTAATAGAATTCATAAACAACATTGCAATTCTACAACAAGAAGTACAATTTTTTTCCCAAATATAACTTAGGTTTCCTCTTAGGGACTCAGTGCAGGAGGCGTATCATCAGCATGCACCAAACCAGTCATAAGAGCATTCATTCCAGGCCTATTTTGTCACAAGATTAAAATATCTGAAAATAACTTAATAACCATAATTTAAAAGTTGAGAAGGAATAAGAAATCCAATTGAAGAAGACAATATTAAATAGTTAGAACAAACTTCCTAATCTTGTAAATGTAAACTGTCTTGTGCAACATTGAATGAATGCCCTTTCTTTCTCAGTCTCCAATCCATTCAAATAATCCCTGGCACTAATCAGTTTCTTTCACAAGAACTTTTCATCATGTGTGCATGTACATATGGTCTATCTATGCTCAGATATCTACTCTGCTTCAGAATTTCATGATGCACAGTAAGTGTTGGTCAGATTTTTACTTCTGAAGGGTGTGATTTGAGAAATACAACCAAAATATTTGGAAAAAGAATATCAATAAGCCTAATGCTTTCCAATACAGACTTGAGGATATAGTTATTCTTTTATATGTACTTGAATTTTCTGTTAAGTTCATAAAAATACACGAGCATGTTCTCATCATGTCAATCAACTATGAAACAAAGAAAGCCTTATGGAGAACACACCTTCCATTGAAAATAAAAACATGGGTAAGTGTTGCAGCAATCCATGCAAAGCCAAATATAGTAGAGAAAGCCAAAAATGTGTTCTTTACAAAATTTAATCCACGAGTAAATAACACAGGACTTGCTGGTCTATAAAATGAATAAGAAGATTATTTCCTATGAATATGTATTTGATAAAGTTTGTATCTAATAGGCATAAAACAGGATCTATTGTGGTTCTACAAATAAAATATTTAGCTAACTCGTTTGTCTAACTAAATGATAAAGCTTAAGTCCGAAACACAATCAAACTGTAAATTTGTCACTCAGCATAGCCATACAAAACTTTTATACCTAAGCAGAAATCATTCTTATAGTAGCATTGAATACTTCAGTTTGTAAGAAACTGTTGAATTCAACAATTAGCAACTACGCATGTAAATTTAGTAGTTTCTAGAAATCAAGAAGTTGGTATTGATGAAAACCTTTACAAGAAGGACTTTGAAAATTCTCAGCAGTTGAGAAAACTTTGTTTGATAATTGAATTGTAACATGACCTATTTTCCATTCTATCCAATAAGAGTAGAGATAATTTTCTCATAAAAATATTAAAACACATTTATATTTAGCTATCAAAAAACATAGAATGAGAGAAGGTTCTCGCATTGTATAACTAAGACTTATACTGTTAACCCCACGTGAACTTCTCATAGGACACATTGACTACAATTTTTGTAATTCCCCTGAACAAAATGAAAGTGCTTCAATTAGTTCTACACGATCAATACCTTTATTCTAAGCAAAATTGTTTGATATTTATTGCAAGATCTATTCCATCAAAATTGTGGATTGAAAGCTTGCCCTCGTATGGTTCCATATTCATCTCCTTGAACATTGGATGGAAATTGTAATGAAGAAGTTCCAGTAATGTCACTAGTGGGATGCCAAAATCCCAATTGTCTATCTGCAGAAATCCATTTATGCATGTCTGCTGTTCGAGAGGAACAAAAAGGCTGACTTTCTCCTGGCATAGGTGATAAATTCACACCATCGTAAATATTTGAGGAAGGCAGAGACATCCGTTGTTGATTCATAGATCCTGATCTTTCAGTGGGAACAAAATCAGTACCATGACTGGGTAAATCTGCAAAGGACATCGGTTGGATCCCAGAATCTTGGGCAAACTCATTACCACCAATACCACCTGCATTCAATAAACCTTGGTTGCCATCCATCAAAGCGTATGGTACTGGATAAGAACTAGTTGTACTCCATAAAGACCTTGGGATTGAACTATAAAAGTCGGGGACTAAAGATGGGTGAAGCCTTGAATTATCATAAAGAGGCTGTTGATTGTATTGTTCCATGAATATTTCATTCGTAGAAGAAAAAGCACTGTTGTTGTTGTTGACTCTTAATGATAGCAAATATTCTCCACGTTCAATTACTTTGTCCCTAAGCATCTCCAATGAAGATGCAAACTCCTTCAGCTCGTTAATGTGGAGATCCTGAATACTCATCTTCCACCAAAAGTCTTTTTTTTCATAGTTATACCCAAACCCAGTACATATATTCTGTCTTTCCCTCTCTAGGAGCTCTAAATGCCTTTTTTGTGCATCATGATCTTGGAGAAGTTGGTTGTACTGCTTTCCAAGCTTTTGAGTGTTCTCTATTTTCTCACTGTCTGTAGAGACAGGGACATCCTGGAGCTTGTCAATTACAAAATCAATGGAAGGGTGTCCAAATGGGAAGACCTTCCCTGCAGGAGAGAAGACAATGATGCCAATCTCTGCTCCACACAAAATGCAAAGCTCACTAGCCTTCTTGAACAGGCCCATTCTCCTCTTGGAAAAGCAAACCTGCCTGGCATCTGAGTTTTGTATCCTCTTTATCTCTATCTTCTGTCTACCCATCTTTCTAGACACCATAACCACATCAAACATACCTGGTCAACAAATCTCTAAAATTTATTTCAAACTCTTCAATACAATGAATAAACCCACATCAAAATCAATCCAACTTCACAATGACTAACATCAACTCACATGATCATGAAACCAAAAACATCATAAATATTACTGAAAACCATAAACATATTTCAAAATGTATAACAAAAGAATCTTTGCAACAGTGAAAAAGTCATGGAATTGACAAGAATATTAAGAGAAGATTGTAATGCCAATAATATCATTATGAGATAAATTTCATTATAATGATAAAAATTAAAAATGAGTGAAAGAATTAAAAACTTACATTGTATATTCACAGATCAGCTCAACCAGCTTTTCTTTAACCAGCTTTTCTTTTACCAGATGTTTTATATTTTTCTTTTGATATCAACATAGGGGAGAATTTATTTTTTTAAGAGTCAAGATTCATTTAACATTTTCTGTTTTTATTCATCTCACTGCAGTTTAATTATGAGTTGAACATTAAAAGATGAAACTTCCTGATTGAAACATTGTCTGTAAGAGATAACATGAATTTTAAATATAGAAACTCCTTAAAACTGGGGAGACACAATGTTTTTAGGCTATAAAATCTAGAGTTAAAATTCATTTTTTCTAGGATACATTTAAAAATATTTAAAAACATAAAATATTCAATTATAAAGCCATTTGAACCTTTATTTTAAAATAACATATTACTTTGATATACTTATTGAATAATAAACAGATATTTGTTTTTACAAATTTGATTATAATCATATAATTAAATTAAAAATGAATGAAAGAATTAAAACGTACATTTTATATTCACAAATCAGTTCAACCAACTTTTCTTTTACCCACTTTAAATGTTTTATATTTTTCTTTTGATACCAACATGGTGGAGACAATTTATTTTTTTAAGAGCCATGATTATTTTAACATTTTCTCTCCTTTTACCATATCACTTTAGTTTAATTATGAGTTGAATATTAAAAGAAGAAACTTCCTGATTGAAACATTGTTTGTAAGAGATAACATCAATGTTAAACATAGAAACTCTTTAAAACTGGGGACACACACAATGTTTAGGCCTTCAAAAGTGAAGTTAAAAAAACACATTTAAAAATATTAAAAATACATAGTATTCAATTATAAAGTCATTTGAATCTTTATTTTAAAATAGCATATTATTTTGGTGTATTTGTTGAATAATAAATAGGTACGTATTTTTGCAAATTACAATTAGGGTGTGGTCTCATGAGGGGGTCTTCAGGATCTATTTTGAAGGAGCAGGCGATCCCATGAAGCAAAAAGAAACATGCTACAAGATTAATTAGGGGAGAGGACCCAGTAGTTGTGCACCCTAACTTCGCGCTTCTAATTATCCTACGTGGAAATTTCAAATCACTCCCAATTTTTTACACCAACTTACTTGGCAAGTCCCCTGCTTATAACTAAGGTTTCAGGGCCACATCATCAAATATGATGCCACATCAGTATGCTTTTTGTCAAGGTGTCCAAAAAGGCCCAAAAAAAAGTGAGACCAATACTTGTGCATTCACAACATGTTTTATTGAAGGCTGATGTGGAATCACATGATTGGTTGCTTTTTAGATCAAAGGAATACATTTTGTTTAATTATGGGTAGTCATCATCAACACTAACAACTTTAAAGTCACAACTATTGGTCCAATATTGATAAAAATATTGGACATCATATAAACAACTACTATCACAACTATTGAAACATGTTGGGTCCTCTCCTAGAATTTTTTCCTCAACAATAGCAGCCTCTAGTTTTTAGTTCAAAAATTTAAGCGGGTGCAAATGAGGTGGGGCTAAAAATTGCCCCACCAACTTAGGCTTTTTCTTGTCACTTGTCAATCATATGAAGTTTCTAAATTCCCACCAATTAATTTTTATTTTATTTTATATTTATTTACTCTCTTGAATTAACTATGCAAAATAATAAAATTTGAGCTTAAACTTTTAAGCTTAAGCTACACTACAAAACAATCCTAAAAATTCTTTGCAGCACCCTTAGAATCACTTTTTCTGCTGGAAAAAAATTTATTTACCAGACATTAGGATAATCATTTTGAATTGATCATTCTCCAAAATTAAATAGAATATTTAATGATTAGAATCACATTTTTATTTTTCTAACTAAAATATTTAATACTTAGATAATCATTTAGGAATTAAGCATCCTCCAAAAATCAAAATGATTGTCCAAGTATTTGTAAATAAAATGTTAAAACAAATTCCTATTTATTAGTCAACATGTATACCAAAGTAATATATATATATATATTAAATACTCAATTTAATTTATATATTTAGGCTAAGTTTTACAAGTATTAATAGTGATGGTAATTGGTGTGTTGTAAGGTTGAACTATCATTTTCAATTTAATTTGGAGGGATGTTTAATTCAAAATTATTATCCAAGTATCTCGTAAATAAAAAGTACTAATTTGGAAGAAAACTAGATTCTAATTATAATTTGTAAAAACAAGTTCATGTTTATTAGTCAACAAGTATACCAAAGTGTGTATATATATAATTTCATTTATCTATTTAGGGAGAGTTTTAAAAGAATTAATAGTGATGGTAATTGGTGTGTTGATAGGGTTGAATAGTTATTTGAACTATTCATGTATATTAGTAAAGGAGATTTGAACTTGGTTTAGGAAGGGACTTGATGGAGTTGTTATAGGAACTATTTCTATGGAGTAAGGGGTCTTATGAGAAGAAAATTATGCTACACAATAATTTAGAATAATGTGCAAGAAAATAGGAGCTCCTACTTCTTAGATTTTAAATTTAAGCGGGTGTCTTTGCATGGGGTGAAAGTTTCTCTCACGCTCTTCTTAAAAAAATTCTGCCACATGTCATTCATCTATATTTTTTAGAATTCTTGCTAATATTTTTTTAGATTTAACTATATAATTGTAGATTAACATTCCTTGTTGCTAAAAAATAATCATGAGCCCACCAACTTCCTAAATGTTGGAGCTTAAAGTTGCTTGTCCATTATTACAAAATCCATGGGACTCTTGCTTATAGAAGCTCCTAAACATTTTCATCAACACTTGCTAAAATAATTTAGGAATGCCCCTCAATTACATTGCAACCTTATAAATTTTAAGCCTAGGAATTAAAAAATATTATATATATAATTAACTAATTATTGGTTGGATAGAGCTTGAGTTGGGATGACAAATAGGCTAGGGTTTTTGGTGCACACAAGGGTTTGAGTGACCGTGGCCTCTGCATGTCTATTGGTGGCATCACCTTCCTTGTTAGAGAATTGGGTCAGAAACAATTGGACTAGATACAAGCTGATTTGGAAATCATTTTAGTTGAGAGTGGTTATTGTTTTGGTGTGTTCTCTTAATGGTAGACTGAAACAAAATATTTGAAGAAGGCCCTTATTTTCACAACCAAATAGGTTTATTCGTCAAACTCTAGCATGTGGGGTTTGATCTTGTGGAGGATTTACCTTCCAAAATTTTAGTTTGGATATATCTCTCGAGGCTTCTAATGGAATTTCGACGGTTTGATATTTTGCAATTCATTGCAGTAGTAATTGGGAAACCCTTAGGCCCTTTTCGCCAAACCCTTGACAAGAAGATAGCTACCTTTTCCTATATATATGTTAAAATTAATTTGAACATTTCGCTTCTTGAATCCTTGGAGATCATATTAGGTAGCATGAACTAGATCCAACAAATTGATTATGAAGCACTTCCATTTTTATATCATCCATGTGATGAATATGTACATTTACAGAGAAACTACATAAAGATCCAGGTCCTAAATATTCTAATCATACTCTTGAGGTGCAAGCAACAAATTCAAAAGTAAAAGGTAAGGCCCCAATGCAATCTAATGTATCACATTCTGATGGATTCATTTAGGTAAAATCTTGTTCAAAGGTGAAGTCTTCTAATCGTTAATATTTAAAGGTACTTCTAAAGGGATCTTTGGTAATAGATTTGATGTTCTAGAAATTTTTGAGGATGTGGATGTTGTGGAGCAAGATATCACCATGGAAGGACAAGATATACTTATCTTGGGCTCATATAATATTCCCTCTCCAAATAAGGCTCCTCATATGCTAGGGCTCCAATAAAAATTTATGAAGGGAGCTACATGTAAGGTATCAAAGGCAAGGAGGAAAAAAGATTAAAAAAAATGAAACTAATAGGGGAATTATTGGTTGAATTTGGGGTCATCAAGATGCTAGATACTCATTTTTCTAACACCTTGAAATGATTGTGATCTCATGGAATGCAAATGGTTTGAGTAACATCCCTTGAAAAAATGCTAGTTAGGATATTATCAAGGATCATAGACCAGATATTATCTTTATCCAATAAATAAAGCTTTCAAATGAAGATATGGCAAATAAATCTTCAAAGATTTGGAAAGGAGATCGTTATATTAGTATAGGAGCTCAAGGATCTTTTGAAGGAGTGGCTTGCCTTTGGAATCTTCACAAAATCAATCTATCCTAGTGTGTTGGGAGAAAAAAATCAATCTCTATGATTGCTTCTTTCTTTGATCATAGAGAATCTATCATAATTACAAATGCTTGTGCTTCCATTGATTTCCCAGGTAATATTTTTCTTTGATATCATATTCAATTTGTTTTTTCTATTGTTCTTGTTCTTTTATGGATTTTAGCATCTAATTTTAATGTTATCATTAGCCTAGATGAGAAAAGAGGTTGGTTTGAGTGTCTTGGCACATCTTCAGCCTTGTTATAGGATAACATGTCCTATCTCAACCTAGTGGATGTAGCAATAAGAAAGGGAATCTTCACTTAAAGTAATCGTAGGTGTGGAGTAGATTATATCTCCTAAAGGCTAGACAGATTTCTTATTTATGAATTTTGGGTTGGAAATTATTGGTCTTCATTTTTAAAAGATTTTGGGGTGGAAAGGGTCTTACCATTGGCCTATTATATTCCATTCCTTAGTGCTCTCTATCCCAAAAAATACACCCTTTGAATTCCAACTAATGCGACATCAAGACTCTAATTTTTATAAACTTTTAGAGGGATGGCGAATGGAAGGGAATCGTGTATGAGTACTACCATGTACTCCTTCAATCAACTTCGGTTTGTTAAGGATAAGCTTAAGAATTGGAACGAACTCATTTTTGGAAAGATTTTTCAAACTAAAGTGCTCCTTCAAAATAAGTTAGAGATAATCACCTTTTAGATTAAAGATGAAGGCATGACTAAAGAGCTATTGTGAGAAGAATTCTTTTATGCTAAGGAGCTTTCAGAATTGTAACTTTAGGAGGAGAACTATTGTAAACAAAAATCTTGAATTTATTGGATTCAAGAAGGTGACATGAATTCCTCTTCTTTTCAAAACTTAGTGAAGGATCAAAGAAGTGATAATTTTTTAGTCTCTATCTCTTTAGCTAGTGAGGAGCAACTATCTTTTCAAAATATATATAAAGATGTTAAAGAATTTTTCCTCATTATTTTTAGAGTAGGGCCCCTGGGATATGGTTAATGGGAGAATCATTCTTGAGTGTATCCCTCTCTTGGTTTTAGAGGATATGAATAAATTTCTCTTAGAACCCATTTCAATGAAGGAATTGATGTATGTTGTTTTTAGATGAAGAGAGGCAAGTCTATTGGACCATATGGTTTTCTACTAGAATTTTTCCAAGAATTTAGGGAAATTTTAAAACCCGACTTGCTAGAAGTGGTTAAAGAGTCTCATAATAATAAGATGTTCAAAGTCGTCAATTCTACCTTTTTTATTTAATCCCAAAAAAAGAAGGAGCTTCTTCTTTAGACTCACTTTTCCCTATTACACTTTATAATGTTACCTACAAGATAATCACTGAGATTATTAGAGAGTGGTTGAATAAGTGTTTGATCTCTCTAATTTCACTTGAGCAAGGAGGTTTTGTGAAAGGGTGCCATATATTGTCCATGGTGTTGTTGCGGTAGTAGAATTCATTCACTCCATGGCCACTTTGAAGTAAAAGGCCATGTTCATTGAATTGGGCATGTATAAGGCCTATGACGAGGTAAGTTGGTCTTTTATTCATAATTTCTTACATGCATTTAGATTTTTCTTAGAATAGATTGAATGTGTTATGAGTTGTGTGACCACGATCTCCTTCTCTATGTTAATCAATGGTATTCCATGAACTCTCTTTCCAACTTCTAGGGGTCTTAAACAATGGGATTCATTATCCCCTTATCTATTTATTTTTATGGAAAAAATTTAGGCCATTTTATAAAGTAGTATCAAGGGAGAGGTCTCATTTAGGGTTAGTTTTGGGCTAGTAATATAAGTTCTTAGTCTCATCTTTAGTTCATGGATGGAATTGCTTTGATGGGGTTAGCCAAGATTAAGGAGGTAATTAATTTTAGATAAATGTTGTGAGACGAGGAAATGTCAGTGAGGGTTGATTACACTTGACTCATGATGAATCAAAGCATAACTTTACCAAATAAACCTACAGATTCTACAAACAAGATCATTCAAATTGGAAATCTAAACTAAGTACTTTACTGAAATTGAAAGCTACAAACTAAGAAAACAGTTAAATTCCTAATCTAACCCATTTGAAACTTATCCTATTTTGGAATTGGTGTTGTGTTGATGTGAAATGACGACCCTTTCCCAATCCTGTGATTAGTGAGCCAATTTTAGTCGATTCTATGAAAGAGAATCAATGAAACCATTGTGGTTGATGTATGAAAACCTAGTTTATGCTAAAAATGAACATGATGCAAGCTAATTTACCATGATTTTATGCTAAAAATGCACCAATTATGCTATTGCTAAGCTAATTCTAAGCTAAAAGATAAAAACCTTAATTTATAAACAAGCTAAGATGGATGCATGGAAGCCATTAATGGATACTCTAAGCTATTACGCAATTAAAAGCTAACTAAAATAAGATAAAAGTGAGTAAATATGAGTGTGAGTGCATATGAGATTCAACAACATAAGTTTGCAATTGAAAGATGGATTCATTTGTCCCCAAATAGTGACCTATTTATAGGAGAGCAAATGAGGAATGAAGGGTGGAGATTAAAAAGATTAATCAGCGATCCAAGATGAAGGAGATGAGAGGCATGGATCATGGATTCTCATCAACGGATGAGAATGCATGATGGGATTTTAATCAAGGGTTCACACTTGCCTCAAACAAACACACTTTTGACTTGCTCACACAAGTCAAAGGTGACTTGTCCAAAAGGTTGAAGGTTAAAACTTGCTTAAAAAGCCAAGTGAAAATATCCTTTTCTCAAATGATGAAGGAATAAGAATATTCTTTTGGAATATTCTCATGGGTGAGGAAAAAGGCATTTTGTAAATTAAAACCAAAAAAAGGGGATAAGGAATATTCTATGGGAATATTCCCTTTGCTTAGAGGAAAGTTAGATTAATTGCTAATTAAACAAGATTTAATCATGCAATTAGGGGATTCGAAGAATTAAAGTGTTTATTCATTAGATTAAATGATTTAAAGAATGGAGGAGAGAGGAAATGATATTTAATTAAATAACTTAGGGTTATTTAATTAAATAAAATTAATTAGGGAATTAAATTAAATATTTTGATTTATTTAATTTAATGAGATGAAATGTTAGCATAAAAAGGGATGAATTTTAACCCGATTAAATTAATTAGGCCAATAGATGAAAATGATGCAATTAATTAAATAGCTAGGCTATTTAAATTAATTAAGCCAAAAGATGATGGGTTAAAGAGGAAATGATGTTAGTAAATCTGTTTTAAGTGTATGATATCGATTAGGGCATTTTTCAGTGTCTACATTTTGCCCCTATTTGAAGTGAAGTACTTGCTGCTTCAATTCAAAGAATAACGCTTTTCAAATTAAAATTGTTGCTTAAATCAAAAAATAAAAAATTTCTAATTTTTTAGATGCCCCACTGCTGAAGGATAAAGCTGATTCCCTACCCCCTCGATAAATCGAGCAAAAATTTCAAATTTTGGGTTGATTTCTTGATAAAGGTTACAAGTTGTCCCAAGGGTCCATAAAGACTCTAAGATGCAAGAATTATGCCAAAAACACAAAAAATGATGCAAAATTAGGTCCATATTGGAAAAATTGGTGAAAATGATAATAAACCCTATCTTCAAGGTTAAATTAGGGAAAAAAACCCTATTTTTCTTGCTTAAATAGGCCAACAAGGGTCACTTTCAATTCATTTGTGCATTCACACTTAAGAGATTCTTGCTATTTTGAGCTTTGACCCTTTGACGAAATGGCGTACCGAGAGCTTCCCAGGCACATCTTCGACCGAGTTTGAGAGTTCCAGCGGCTTCCAAGCACGGGACCACCGGTATGTAGCTCCAAACTTGATTGAAATTTGTCTTTTTTGATGCATTTATTACGCTTTGAAGTTTAATCTTTGGCGACATCGCTATATAGCGACACCCAAATTGAAATCAATGACACCCAAATGAATTATAGCGAGGCATATTTATATGGCAATGCTATTCGCAATTTAAAATTAGGGTTTCTAATTTTAAATGGTGACACATGCTTGTATGGCGACACAAAAGCCGATTTAGAAATTAGGGTTAGGGTATGCCAAAGGTTAAATCACGACACCAACTTATTTGGCGATGCATGTGCCGATTTGTAATTTTAAATGCTTTGGGTGTCGCAATTTGAAATTTGAATATAGCGATGCTATTGAAAACAACGATGCTTTTGTGATTTCTGAGCTATAAATTTCAAATTGAGTCAAATTTTGATGATTTCCTGACCCCGTGCTCTTCGTGGATGCAAGAGGTCATTCCACCACTGATGTCGCAAGAGCACAAGCCCATCATTTTAGAGAGACTAGATGATTTATCATAGTTGGAGCACCTGGGAGAGATCGACCTCTGGTATGTCACATATGTGCATGTGATTCAAACACATCTTTCCATGATGACGACTTTGTGCGAGAGATGGCACATCGAGACCTCATCTTTTCACCTTCTGATAGGTGAGGTGCCAGTGACTCTGGAGGATGTATGGTGTATACTATGTTTTCCCATACATGGTGATCGTGTGATTTATGACACTAATGCTAGGTTTGATGCCTACCTTGAGGTTATGGAGATGGATCAGATCACTTTGGTTACATCACATATCGACCTCGATTCATACAGAGGTCATGTGTTGACCTTCAGATTGATCATTGTAGCCATCATTTCAGGTTTGGTGGCTCCTGATAGATGTAGTAGAGGATTCAACCCAAGATGGGGCTTGGTGTGGCATTACATGTTGTATAGGAGGACAATTTTTGCATGGGGGCCTATGATGCTAGCCTCCTTGTATCATGATTTGCATGATTTTGTCTATTTTGATGGGAGAGCCATTGGTGCAAGGGTGACTTTGCTACATATTTGGGCGTGGGAGCACATCGTCGTGCTCCAGCCTATTGTTCAAATGGCAAACGTGGAGCTGGATGATCTTTCCATTTGGAGATACAGAGGTGCCATTACCCTGAGGCACACTAGACAGATTGGGCTCCCGTATTAGCGACGGGTGATTGATGATATGACAGTTTTCCACTGATGCCCATGGCTATAGATGCCACCATGGTTCGACGATATCCAACAGTTATACTTCACCAGGTAGACCCACTACATGCAGGGTTGAGAGCACCATATTATTGAGAGATATCTACCAGACACGATAGCCTGACAATTTAGAGCGGTCCATGACAGACCTGATGATGCATACAAGGCCATTTTTGTGAGATCGACACGAGAGGTTCCCACATGGGGACCGACTATCCCAGCTCCCGAGGCATAGAGAGCTTCAGACAATTGGTGGCCCAGCCTTGGGCATATGATCAGGGATAGGTGGTAGCTCAGACTTCGTCTAGATATGATGCTTGGTTTGTCCCTCCCCAACGATTGAAAGATCTAGCAGGTGCTCCTCCTAGAGGGAGACCCAGAGGTAGAGGAGCAAGGAGAGGCAGAGGATAGGGTGGCTAGGATGGCCAGGATGGTCAGGTTCCAAGGGACCCACCGATTATACAACAACCTCCATAGGTACAACCACAAGTACAGCCTTAGGTATAGCCTCAGCTAGGACCACCACCACCACCAGATGCTCAAGGTGTGTAGATACAACAGGTACAAATAGTGACTGGTGAGCGAGATCAGGCTCGCCAATAGGTTTTGGGTCTTACTACTGAGCGAGACCAGGCACGACAACAAGTGGTTGCACTCACAGTCGAGAGAGACTAGACATTATAGCGAGTACAGGCTATGACGGGAGAGAGAGACCAAGAGGTGGCTCAACAGATTGAGGCGATGATGGTGGCCACTCATGGGTAGACAGTTTTAGTGTGGTTGTATAGAGAGGTCGTTATAGAGGTTTCATAGTACTGACAACATTATCATCGTGATGCACTAGCAGCACTGAGACAACCAAATTTTTCACAGCGTAGCGATGCACGACCGCGAACAGAGGATCAGCCTAAGAGGCAGGCTAGAGAGGGTAGTAGCCATCAGGGATAGCTATTATGTATAGACCCTTTTTTATTTTTCCCCATTCTTTATCACATATATACATTCATGGGATCCTTTTTTATAGCCTCGTAGATATTGTACTTTTGATCGATGTTCATATACTAATCCATATTTTGTACCATGACACTCATTTTTTTGATATATATATGATATGGAGATGGATGATTCATGCTATGATATGTTCACTTTATTTCATGTATGGATGCATTTTATTTATGCCTATGCGATATGCGATGATCATGATACAGATGGATGCAATGTTATGTTCTTTTTCATTATCTTTTCACAATATTATATGGATGGATGATTATGATATGTAGATGTTATGGATGCAAATGATGTGGATGCATTTATTTTTGTATATTTTCTATGTATTTTATGATGACGATGTATGCATGTGGATGTATGGATGCAAATGCCTATGATATGCAATGATTTGAGATGCTTAAAATAATAAATGTCTATTATTCATCACAACTCAAATGATTATGCAAAAATGTATGATGTGCAATGATTATGTTGATGGATGTTTTATGATTATGTTATGATTATGAGATGCATGTATGCTGATGGTTTGTGGATGCAGGGTGGATGTATTGATGATGTTTTTGTTGACTGTCATGATACCAGGTTAGCACAAAGAGAAGATAGAAGAATAAAGAATGAATGACCATTGATTTTGATGATTGCTTCAAAAGATCCAACAAGTCCTTGATCCATCGAGACTTTATTAGGGATGGTGACAAGACAATGCAAAATGCAGGATGAAATGCAGGGTGAGGAGATGCTCACACTTCAGGATTGGGATTTTCCGTTGTTCCTTATTGTTTGATATAACATATAGACACAATGCATCGAGGTATTAATAACCAGGATGGCATTGTATCTAGTGTAATGGACTTTGACTCGACAAATAGATAGGATAGTTCCTGTTCATATCTTCACATACAAAAACGTCATTGGAATGCAAGTTAGAAGCTTATAACATATTGGACCAAAGCATAAATAGTCAACAACATACCCTAAACAACCTTCCTACACACAACTAAGCAAATGTGCACCAAGTTTATTTTACAAGAGTATCCACAAGCACAACAAATGAAAGATAATGATCGATGCCCCATTCCTTTCTCTCTAAATCATTTTTAGATAGACTTCATTGAGAGGTCCTTGGAATGGGTCATTAAGATAAATCATAAGAAAAGCTCAAAGACAAACAATCAGTATTATCTATAGCTCTTGCCTAGTTTAATTTTAGCTAAAGTGATATCTAATACTGATGTCCATCGCAGGAAGGATACATCCTAGGACATGTTGATCAGAGGGTTGTTTGATGTTAGGACGATGATGCTAAGATGAGCCATTGCTATAAACTTCACTGAGGCATTTACTTGTGATTTAGACTTTGGATTTTGACACTTAGGTTCTCACTTTACAACTTGTTACACTTGTTTTCTATTTTTTTCGCCAAAGGTTGAAGGTGGCAATCAATTTATTATGGGTGAAAGTGTATTGTAGGTGAAAGCGAAATGGGATGGATGGGTTTTGGATTTTTTGGAATATTTTAATGTTTTTGGTATTTTGAAATTTTTTGAGGTTGTTTTTGGTCTTTTTGAAAATTTATATGGATGTTTATGTTTTTTTATTTTTTGAGGTTGTTTAGGGTTTTCTGAGATATTTGAGGCTTTTTAGGTTTTTTGAGTTTTTCTAATGTTTTTGGATTTTCAATTTTCCAATGTTTTTGTGTTTTCAAGAATATTTGGATGTTTAGGGGATTTTCAATATTTTACCAAAGTTTAGGGGTTTTCTGAGAATTTTGAGTTTCAACCAAGAATCTAACCTAAAGACCTATCCTACAGGCCTCGAGGGCTGATCATAGATTAGCCTTGCCTATGTTATACACGCAGAGACCACGTAGTTCAACTGACTCGACCTATTTACAAGATGAAGATATGAATAGATGAAAGACATCAATTTATTATGACAGACTAAAGGACTGACCTAGGGTGTCTCAGGGGCACATCAATGATGGCCTTGCCTATGTTCAAGCTCAGAGACCCGTAGTTTGACAAGACAACTCTATTTTTTGGATTTTCGATGTTTGACCTTTTAAGGGATTTTGATGTTTTCTCAATGTTTTGGATTTTTCCTTTACAATTTTCTGTATGTTTTTGGATTTAAGATGTACAAGATTTTTACAAATGTTTTTGGATTTTCTGGATAATATTTTATGAATGTTTTTGGTGTTTTTTTATAAGATTCCCAATGACCTCAAGATATACAAGAACCTGATATGACTCATAACAAAATTCCCCTAGTGTGACATGTTAAACTACTTCGATAAAGGCATGACATAATGACCTTTGAAATATGCCAAGTATTACTAAAGGGTTCATGATATCTCACAGTGTCAAGCCATGATAAGGATGTGAATGGGGGATAAATTGTGATGCAAAGAATGATAGGACAAAAGAGCCAAAGAATAGATGGAGATGCTTTGTTTGCGCAAGGCGCTTGTTTGCCAAGTTTTCACCAAGGTACTTGCCCAAAGCTCCATTGAAGTGGTTTTCACTAGAGGATGATTTTTTTTCTTTACTTTTTTCAATCCTTTTTCTTTTCTTTTCTTTTTTTTGATTTTTTATCATTTTAATGATTTTTTAGTATTTTTTGATTTACACCCTTCAAGATTAGGCATAATTTTTTTTGAGATGCAAGCTATTGGTTGGCTCCTACAAGGGTTCACCTTCGGGGTTGATAGTTGGTATGCTCCCAATCCATAGCTTGCTATGATGAAAAAGCAACCTAACCAGTTAGGCTCAAACTTTCCTTTGTTGTCTTGATCTAGAAGGTTCTTTTGATTCTTCTTTAAGACTAGGTCTCCTACCTAGAATGACCAACATTTGATTCTCTTGTTATAGCTTCGTTTCAGTCAGTTTTGATATACTTGCAAGTGATTAAGGGAGTCAAGACGACGTTCATCCAGGAATTCCAACTCATTCAATTAAGACACTCTGTATTCTTCCTCAGCTATCAGGTTCTGCAGTGATACTCACAATGATGGGAGCTCAACCTCAATAGGAAAGATGGCTTCTGATCCATAGACCAAAGAGAAAGGGGTTGCACCTGTAGGCATGCAGATATTGGTTTGATAAGCCCAAAGAGTGGGATTTAGCTACAAATTCCAGTCGTGCGACCAACTTCATTAACTATTTTCTTCGGGATTTTCAGGATAGTTTTGTTCGTAGCTTTTGCTTGACCATTTCCTTGGGGATAGTATGGGGTAGAGAATCAGTGTTGGATATTGAATATTTGGTACAACTCTTTCACATCCTGATTTTTAAAAGGGGTTCCATTATTTGAGATGAGGGTTTGTGGAACACCATAAAAACAAATTAGGTAATTCAGGATAAACTTGGTTATTTTCTGTTGTAAGTATAAGCAAGTTTGGTGGTGTTGTCATTAATATTGTCATTGATGTCAACACATTTTAGAATGTTGCAGATTGTGCATGTATAGTTGAGATGTTGTTGAGATGTTGTGAGTACATGGAGCTATCCTTATGATGTTGCAAATGTGCTGAAATGATGGGTTACCAAGTTCTTTTGAGACAATTAATAAAAAGTGAAGTTAGAGTTATGTATGTGTTCAAAATGTTCTCTGGTATGTGCTTCGCGTTTCTTTCATGTTGATCCTATGCTCATGTGGATCTGAAGGTTTTTTTTGGTGATCTGTTAGTGATATCTCTTGATTTGTTGTTGTTGGTTTGATGGAAGGTGAAAGTTGTGTTCACTGGTGTGTGAACTGTTTTGGCAAAGTTGGTTATCTATGGACAGGGAGAAATGTTTCTGCTCCACAATCCTCCGTTGTTTTGTTTCAAGTCTTTTGGATCTGGAATATGTCTTGTAATGATGTTCTCTAGGTTCTGGCAAAGATGTTTGAGTTTTGGTGCTCCGAAAGATGAGCTTCAAAGTTGTTGTGTGGGATTGCATAGTTCAGATGGATTGTTGGAAAGAGTTATGTGTTTGAAGGCTGTTACATCTATTGTAGATGTATTTGGAAGTATCTAAGATGTGTTCTTATGCATGATGAAGCGTGTTATGTCGTATGCATTTTATCTTCTTGTTGGAAAGTGTGTACTACAATGTTCACTTGTGTTTTCATTAGGTTTGGCCGACTTGGTGTTTACACTTCATATGAAGAATTTAAAATTTAATTAAGGAAGCATGTGGTTGAGCTGAGATGTTGCTTTTGGTCTTGGTTAAGTGTTTAATTGGTCCACTCTCATTATTTCCAGCGCGAGAATGTTGAGTTGCCGACTAGTTTGAATTTATGAAATGAAGTGTATGTGGCCGACCTTGGAGAATGTTTCTAAGGTTGAAGATGGTATAAATGCAAGTCAAGATGTGAAGGATTAGATGATGAAAAGTAACGAATTAAGCCCCAAGTGAAGAGTAGAGTTGTGCGAAAGTGAGTTGAGGCAATAGTACTCCATTGTGTTAGATTCCTGAAAGCAGTGAGCTGAAGGTTTATGCAATCTTTTGATCAAGGTTGCGGATGTGTGTAAATTGATGTGGTGGATCTTTCTATTATCTTTTGTATTTGTAGGTAGTGAGCCTCCCTATTGGACAATGAGTCCTTTTTGTAGGCAGTGAGCCTTTGTATCTAGGTCCAGTGAGTCCTATTCTGGGCAGTGAGCCTCTTGTATTCAGTTTTTCTATCACTTTATATTGTGATTTAATCCTCGCCGTGGTTTTTCCCTTATTGGTTTTTCCACATAAAATCTGGTGTTCATTCTGTTGATTTTACTTTATGTTATCTTCATTTCATGTTCATACTTAATAACATAATAGTGTGGTTGTGAAGTTGATAAGTGTTAGGAGTTTTATGTTTGAATTTGGTGACAACTGATTCACCCCCCTGTCAGTTGTCCTGCGCCTTTTAACAATTGGTATCAAAGATTTGGTTCCTTGGTGAAGAGCTTAACCACTTAAGGAAGATCTGATGGTGCCTAAGTTGGTGATCCCTATGTTTGATGGATCTAATTACAGTGATTGGAAAGTGTAGATGAGAGGATATATTATCTCTCTTGGTTACAAGACCTGGAAGGCTATTGAGATGAAGTATGTTGCTTTGGCGAGTGGTCCTACTACTACAGATGAGGTTTCTTCTTATGAGGAGAATGAAAAAGCGATGTATGCTATTTACAGTTCTTTATCCAAGACTGAGCGAACAAAAGTTATCTATCTAGGAATTGCTTATGAAGTTTGGAAGAAGTTGGAAGATCTTTATGAAGGAAATGATAGAGTGAAATTGTCAAAGAAGCTAACGAAAAAGCATAGATATGATAATATGAAAATGGAAGAAGGAGAAGATATTGCAAGCTATTTTTCAAAGAATTGATCTAGTAGCAAATGAAGTTAGAAATCAAGGGGGTACTATGTCTGATGAAGATATAATTGAGAAGATTCTAATGACTCTACTAGAATGTTATAGTGACAAAGTTTTAGTTATTGAGGAAACATATGATCCTAAGAAATATACTAAAGAAGAGCTATTCGCACCTTGACTGCATTTGAGATGAGAAAGTTTGGAAAGAAAGAGGAAAAGACAGAAACCCACATCAAAATCATTCCAACTTGACAATGAGTAACATCAACTCACATGATCATGAAACCAAAAACATCATAAGTATTATTGAAAACCATAAACATATTTCAAAATATATAACAAAAGAATCTTTACAGCAGTAAAAATGAAAAGATTGTAATGCCAATAATATGAGATAAAATTCTTCATAATGATAAAATTCAAAATGAATGTTCAAGAATTAAAAACTTACATTATATATTCACAAATCAGCTCAACCAGCTTTTCTTTTACCAATTGACCAACTTTTCTTTTACCAATTGCAGATGTTTTATATTTTTCTTTTGATATCAACATAGGGGAGAATTTATTTTTTAAGAGTCAAGATTCATTTAACATTTTCTCTCTTTTTGTCATCTCACTGCAGTTTAATTAATGAGTTCAATATTAAAAGATGAAACTTCCTAATTGAAACATTGTCTGTAAGAGATAACATGAATTTTAAATATAGAAACTCCTTAAAACTGGGGAGACACACAATGTTTTCAGGCTATAAAAACTCTTCAAAAGTGAAGTTAAAATTCATCTTTTCTAAGATACATTTAAAAATATACAAAAACACGTAATATTCAATTACAAAGTCATTTGAATCTTTATTTTAAAATAACATATTACTTTGACATACTTGTTGAGTAATGAACATATATTTGTTTCTACAATTTATAATTAAAATCACATTTCTTTTCTCATGAGATATACTTTTATAATCATAAAATCAAATTAAAAATGAATGAAAGAATTAAAAAATTACATTTTATATTCACAAATCAATTCAACCAACTTTTCTTTTACCCACTCCAAATGTTTTATATTTTCTTTTGATATCAACATAGTGGAAACAAATTATTTTTTAAAAGCTAAAATTAATTTAACATTTTCTCTCCTTTTGCCATGTCACTGTAGTTTAATTATAAGTTGAATATTAGAAGATGAAAATTCCTGATTGAAACATTGTTTGTAAGAGATAACTTGAATGTTAAATATAGAAACTCCTTAAAAATGGGGACACACACAATGTTTAGGCCTTCAAAAGTGAAATTAAAATTTATCTTTTTTAGGATAAATTTAAAAATATTAAAAACCACATAATATTCAACTATAAAGTCATTTGAACCTTTATTTTAAAATAACATATTTATTTTTACAAATTATAATTAGAATATCATTTTTTTCTAATGGAAACTTTTTTATTTACCTTATATTTGGATAATCATTTTGAATTAAACATTCCCAAAATTAAATAGAATATTTAATAATTAGAATCATATTTTTTCTTGTAAGGAAACATTTTTTATTTACTAATACTTGAATAATCATTTAGGAATTAAGCATCCTCCAAAATTCAAAATGATTGTCCAAGTATCTAGTAAATAAAATGGTCCAAATTAGAAGAAAAAAATTGATTCTAATTATAATTTGTAAAAACAAATTCCTATTTATTAATCAACATGTATGCCAAAGTTATATATATATAACTCAATTTAATTTATATATTATGCCAAGTCATAAAACAATTAATAGTGATGGTAATTGGTGTGTTGTGGGGTTGAACTATCATTTTCAATTTAATTTGGAGGGATGTTTAATTTAAAATGTTTATTCTAGTATCTCCTAAATAAAAAGTTCTAGCTTAGAAGAAAAATAGGATTCTAATTAAAATTTGTAAAAACAAGTTCATGTTTATTAGTCAATACGTATACCAAAGTAATATATATGTGTGTATTCAATTTAATTTATCTATTTAGGTAGAGTTTTAAAAGAATTGATAGTGATGGTAATTGGTGTGTTGATTGGGTTGAACTATTATTTCAACTATTACTATATGGTCCCATGGGGGGCTTGGGCTTTATTTTCATGAAGCAAGAGGTCCCATGGGAAAAACAAATTGTGCTACAAGATTAATTGGAATCTTTTCCAAAAAAATAGGAGCCCCTAACTTTTAGGAATGAATATTTTAGCTGGTGAAATTGGGGCAGGGCTAGAAATTGCCCCTATAACTTAGGAGTTTTTTATGCCACTTGTCTCTCATTTAAAATTTTAAATTCTTATTAGAAAATAAAAATGAGAGAATTTTCATTTATTTATTATTTTTTATCAAAGCACTATAGTTCATTCCTTAAATTTTGGAGCTTAAAATTTTAAGCAGAATTGTAAGATTAAATCCATGAGACCAAGAACTTTAAAATATTCCTAAAAAAGCTAAGCAGTATACACTGAGATTTTTAAGGAAGCCCCCCTCCATGGGACCTTACCCTTAATATATGTTAGTAAGCTAGGAAGGGGTTGGATGGAGTTGTTATAGGAACTATTTTTGTGGAGTAGGAGGTCCCATGAGAAGAAGAAAATTATGCTACACAATAATTTAGAATATTATGCAAGAAAATAGGAGCTCCTACTTCTTAGATTTTTAAAATAAGAAGAAGAAAATTATGCTACACAATAATTTAGAATATTATGCTACAGGGGGTGTCTTTGCGTGGGGTGAAAATTTCCCCCACGTGCTTCTTAAAATAAATCTACCACATGTCATTCATCTATAATTTATAGAATTCTTGCTAATATTTTTTTAGATTTAACTACATAATTGTAGATTTAACATTCTTTGTTGGTAAAAAATAATCATGAGCCCACCAACTTCCTAAATGTTGGAGCTTAAAGTTTTAAGCTTGCCCATTATTACAAAATCCATGGGACCCTTGCTTATAGAAACTCCTAAACATTCTCATGAACACTTGCTAAGATAATTTAGGAAGGCCCCTCCATTCAATTGCAACCTTATAGATTTTAAGCCTAGAAATTCAAAAATATTAATATATTAATTTTTAATTTATATAATTAACTAATTATTGGTTGGACGAGCTTAAATTGGGATGATGAACAGGAAAGGGTTTTTGGTGCACACAAGGGTTTGAGTGGCCTTCGCCTCTGCATGTCTAGTGGTGGCCTGATCTTCTTCCTTTCATGCTTTCAAACACTTAAAAGTTGATTTTTCATAGTGGGTTGGTGTAGATTTTCCCAAACATGTTTTTTATCTATTTTTTCTTCTTTTTAATTTGATTTCTAATTGTTATTTTTGGTGGCTATTACTATGGTGGCTAATGGGGGTCTAACAGACTCCCCTATTTTGTAATTCAAGGATGTGCTCAATGGGGATGTGCTTACTTTTTCTAATCATGCAAAGGCAATTAATTCCTTCTACATGCAACTCAAGAATTTAAAATTGGTTTTCCCATGGGGTCTCAACCAAGATCTAATCAATGCTTGGAGAAAAATATAGATCACCTTGTTCTAGTCATTAACCTATAATCCATTGCAAATCATGTCTTGTATCTATCGAAGCATGCTCTTATCTACAAATTCATGGGGCTTCAAATTTTTATTCCCTTCTTAGAGAATTGGGTTAGAAACAATTAGACTCTACAAGCTGATTTGAAAATCGTCTTAGCTGAGAAAAGTTTTTTTTTTGTGGTGTTCTCTTAATGGTAGATCAAAACAAAATATTTGAAGGAGGCCCTTATTTTCACAACCAAATAGGTTTATTCATCAAACTCTAGCATGTGGGGTTTGATCTTGTGGAGGATTTACCTTCCAAATTTTTAGTTTGGATATGTCTCCCAAGGCTTCCAATGGAATTTTGGTAGCTTGATATTTTGTAGTCCATCGCAACAATTATTGGGAAAACCTTAGGCCCTTCTTGCCAAACCATTGACAAGAAGATAGCTAATTTTTCCTCTATATATGTTGAAATTAATTTGAAAAATCCACTTTTTGAATCGTGGAGATCAAATTGGGTAGAATGAACTAGATCTAACAAATTGATTATGAAGCACTTCCATTTTTCTATCGTACATGTCATGAATATGGATATTTGTAGAGAAACTGCACAAAGGTGGGTCCTAAATATTCTAATCCTACTCTTGAGGGGCAATAAAAAAATTCAAAAGTAAAAGGTAAGGCCCCAATGCAATCTAATTTATCAGATTCAGATAGATTCATTTAGGTAAAATATTGTTCAAAGGTGAATTCTTTTGATCATTAATAGAAAGGTACTTCTAAAGGGATATTTGGTAATAAATTTGATGTTCTGGAAAATTTTGAGGATGTGGATGTTGTGGAGCATGATATCACCATGGAAGGACACGATATACTTCTCTTGGGCTCGTTTAATATTCCCTCTCCAAAGAAGTCTCCTCCTATGCTAGGGATCCAACAAAAAAATATCAAGAAGGGAGGTACTAGTAAGGTATCAAAGGTAAGGAGGAAAAAAGATCAAAATAAATGAAACTGATAGGGGAATCATTGGTTGAATTTGGGGTCATCAAGATGCTAGATACTCATTTTTCTAACCCCTCAAAATGATTGTGATCTCATGGAATGCAAGGGTTTTGAGTAACATCCCTTGAAAAAAGGCTACTTAGGATCTTATCGATCATAGACCAAATATTGTCTTTATCAAAGAAACAAAGCTTTCAAATGAAGATATGGCAAATATATCTTCAGCTATTTGGAGAGGAGGTCATTATATTAGTATAGGAGCTCATGGATCTTTTAAAGGAGTGTCTCACCTTTGGAATCTTCACAAAATCAATGCATCCTACTGGGTTCAGAGCAAAATATCAATCTCTATGATTTCTTCTTGCTTTGATTATAAAAAATATATCCTAATTACAAATTCTTGTTCTCCCACTGCTTTCTTAGGCAATATTTTTCTCTAGTCTCATATTCAATTTTTTCAAGTTCTATTGTTCTTGTTCTTCTATGGATTTTAGCATCTAACTTTAATGTTATTGTTAGCCTCTTTGAGAAAAGAGGGGTGTTTGAGTGTCTTGGACTATCTTCAACCTTGTTAAAGGATAGCATGTCCTATATCAACCTAGTGGATGTAGCGCTTAGAAATGGAACCTTCAGTTGGAGTAATTGTAGGTGTGGAGTAGATTCTATCTCTTAAAGGATAGACAATTTTTTTGTTTATAAAATATGGGTTGACAATAACTAGTCTTCATTTTTAGATATTTTAGGGTGGAAAGGGTCTTACCATTGGACTATTATATTCCATTCCTTAGTGCTCTCAATCCAAAAAAATACCCTCTTTAAATTCCAACCAATGTGGCTTTGAGACTGATTTATATAAACTTTTGGAGGGATGGTGGATGGAAGGGAATCTTGTATTTGGTACTACCATGTACTCCTTCAATCAACTTCAATTTGTTAATAATAAGCTTAAAAATTGGAAAAAAATATTTTTTGGAAAGTTTTTTCAAACTAAAGTGCTCCTTTAAAATAAGTTAGAGAGAATTACCTTCTAGATTAAAGATGAAGGAATGACTAAATAGCTATTGTGAGAATAATCCTTTTATGCTAAGGAGCTTTTAGAATTGGAACTTTAGGAGGAGATCTATTGGAAACAAAAATCTTGAATTTACTAGATTCAAGAAGGTGACATGAATTCCTCTTTTTTCCAAAACTTAGTGAAGGATCGAAGAAGTGGTGATGTTTTAGTCTCTCTCTTTCTTTAGCTAGCGGAGAACAACTATCTTCTTTCCAAAAATATCTAAAGTTGTTAAGCATTTTTCCTCATTATTTTTTAGAGTAGGGGCCCAAGGATATTGTTAATGGGAGAATCATTCTTGAGTGTATCCCTCTCTTCGTTTTAGAGGACGTGAATAAATTGCTTTTAAAACCCATTTCAATGAAGGAATTGGTGTATGTTGTTTTCCAGATGAAGAAATGTAAGTCTCTTGGACCATAAGGATTTCCATTATATTTTTCCAAGAATTTAGGGAAAAATTAAAAGCTAACTCACTAGAAGTGTTTGAAGAGTCCCACAATAATAAAATATGTTAAGAGAAATTGATTCTAGCTTTTTTTCTTTAATCTCCAAAAAAGAAGAAGCTTCTTCTTTAGACCCATTTCACCCTATTGCACTTTGTAACATTACCTACAAGATAATCACTAAGATTATTGTCAAGTGGTTGAATAAGTTTTTGATCTCTCTAATTTCACTTGAGCAAGGAAGTTTTGTGAAAGGGCGCCATATATTGGATGGTGTTGTTGTGGTAGTAGAAGGCATTCACTCCATGACCAATTTGAAGTAAAAGGCCATGTTCATTAAACTAGACATTTCTATGGCCTATGACAAGTTAAGTTGATCTTTTCTTCACAATGTATTACATGCATTTGGATTTTTCTTAGAATAGGGTAAGTGCAAGAAGTTGGGTCCACATTTAGGGAAAGTGCCATTTTCTAGCTTTAAAATAGGTACCCATTCATTTTGTAAACAAAGTACCCATTTTAAAGTGGGTACTCATTTCAAAATGTTTGAAACTCACAATACATGTTTTTTCTTTGGATTAGGCTTAGAAAAGTCATGGTAACCCAAAAATTAGCCTTGGACCTTCAAGCACAAGGTCATGACAATTTCAAGAGAAAGAACTAACTTTGATAATATATCTGATGAGGTTTTTTTCAAATAAAATTTATGAAATTGAAACTCATTATAGATGACAATGTCTAGTTTTCAAATATGTAAGTTTTTTTATGATTGGATTATTTTTTCTATTTTTCAATTAATTTATGAGGAAAATGGTCCATAAAATTGAAATGTTAGGTGATGGGGTCATTGTAATCCTCATCATTTAATTTATCAATCCAAGGTGGTGTCCATGGTTGTATGCAAGAGAGAAAGTAGAAAACTTGTTTGACAACCAATTCTACTTGCAAAAATAAATCCTATTTGCATGAAAGTAAAGTTGAATGAAAGAGAACTAATTTTAAATCCTATTTGCATTAAAGGAAATTTTCATGAAATGAAACTAATCTAAGGAACAATTGCATGAATTGAAAATACTAAACTACTTCACAATTGTTGGAAATGAAAAGCTTTCTTGGATTCAAATTTAATCTAAAAATCTAGAATTACATTGCTGGTAAATGAAACTAGATCTATCATATTTCCTTAGGTTAAAACAAGTATTTCTAATCCCCTCCTTTTGATCAAATGATTACATTGTATTTATAAAATTCATATTCTATATCAATCCACTAAGAATGTGGATCCAAGATCCTATTTTTGAGGGGTTGTTTATAAAACTTTAAGAAACTTGAAGTTGATATCCTCCATCACGCCACTTTTGTCTTAGTCATTTTCTAACATGTACTGCTCCTTTTCTGCTACAAATCACACAAAATACTCAAAGGGGTTTTTATATATGCAAATCTAGTTTCCAGATCATTTTGAATTTTTGAATTTTGTTGAGAAACGAGAGAGATATCGTTGTTTTACTAAGACTGCATTTTTGACAATTTCTAAATGCCTGTTTTTTATGAAGTCTTCAGTTCTCCACGTGAATGAAGGAATTATTCTTCACTTTTCTTTCCAAAATCATTGATAATTAATATTAATAACATTCTATAATCATGCAACAACATTCGAGTGATGTGGTAACTTGAGTTATCTTTGGTGGAAGAAGGAATCATGAAATGTAATAATTGTGAGAGATCTTTGAACTCAACATGAAACAAATACTCATCCCATTAATTTAGGAATGATTGATGCTCTATAATTTTGCATGAATGTAGAGTGTGTTGGGAGTCTTCTCTATCTTCTCATTACTTCTTCAAAGCCTTCTAAAGCTCTTAGGAGTTATCTGCTTCAAGTGTCTAGAGTTCTCTGTTGCAAGTGTTTATGAAGCTTCTTCTTCCCATGAGTTATTTAATAACTCATTTATCTGCATTATATCATCTTAAACACTTCATGGAGACATATTAGAGGAAATTTGGATCACATTTAATTACTAAAAATAAATCAAACATTTACTTTATATTTTACTTTAAACAAGCTAAAGAAATTTCAATCATTACTCAAATCCACTTTAACACTAATGCATTAGGAAGAAATATATGATTTTCTTTGATAACATATGAAACAATTTATGGTCTCATCATTTCCCTCACACCTAAAATATTGCAGGTTCCTCTGCAACTCATAATGAGCCTTCAAATTCAATAAATTCATCATTTTTTAGTAGTTCCTCCGGGTAGCTCCTAAAAGCTTCTGAAGAGCTCCTGAGAGCTCTTGAAGGCTCCTGAAGCTCCTAAAAGCTCCTGAAAGCTCCCAAAACTCCTGAAAGCTCCAAAACAGCTCCAGAACAATTCCAAAATAGCTCTAGATAGGTTCAAACTACTTCTTAAATCTTTAGAACTACTTTTAGATGTTTTTCTTCTTCTTCTTTTGAGTGGATTGAGTAAAATGAAAGAACTTTAAGTTGAATAAGAGTAAAATAATAAAGTAAATACCTGATTTTATCTTAGTTTTCCATGTAACCATCATGCATGAGTTGTAGTTCACTTTCTCCATGTTGCATGCAAAGAATTTCTTTAACTTTTGAGAGCTACAACCTGATCTTTTACATTGAATACCAACTCAAATTGCTCCATCATTATTTTTATGCACTAACCAGTCATCCATAATGCAAAATATCTACTACAAGTTTTTAGAGCAGCAACCTGCATAGAAAATTACATGCTTACAACCTAAGAGAAGAGGAAATAGCATGTGCAAAACACTTATTTGCAAAAATAAAACCTACATTAACCTACTCTACTTAATGATGTAAAGAGGTTACACATAACTATTAATTGGTTCTGAAAAATATCTTCCCTTTCTCAAAGTATGTTTCCATGCATTCATTTTTTTGAGAGAAGAGAATGAAGTATGTTTCTCAAAGTATGTTTCCATGCATTCAAGAAAAATACTTCCACTTTTTGAACATTTTGTGGACCCAATTTCTTGCACCTACCCAATAGATTGAATGTGTTATGAGTTGTGTGACCACGAACTCCACTATGTTAATCGATGATATTCCCTCAACTCTCTTTCCAACTTCCAAAGGCCTTAGATTATGGGACCCATTATCCCTTTATATATTTATTTTATGGAAAAAATTAGGCCATTTTATAAAGTAGTATCAAGGGAGAGGTGTGTAAGGAAGCTAAGGTAGCAGAACAACTTCCTACACTAATCTTGAGAGGAGAATAATGCAAAACTTTTATAGATCTTCAGTTATAGAAACTTAAACATAAATAAACACAAATATCACACATACCACAACACAATGATTTACGTGGAGAAAAGCCTTTCGGGAGAAAAACCCCACAACCCAAAAACCGACTAATATATTATTTAGAAATCACAAAGATTACAATATACTTGTAGAGCAAGCTTCTCACAAGAGTATCACCAACCAGAGATCAAAGGAAACATGACTGCTATCAAACTCTCAAAATACATCACAATACATAGCCATAATACAATGCCCTCATAAAATAGGGTTGCCTTCTAGAGCAAGTCAAGCTAATAAAATATCGATTGTCAGATATGAGACATAATGATGAACTATCTAGATTTACAATAATAAAATATAAATAAAAAATTTCTTTCAAGGGTGCGCCACCCCTGGACCCCAACTGAGGAGATGATTTGTTGTTATATGGAGCCTAATCAAACTTGGAGGTTAAATTTTTCCCACTTTTATCGGTGTAGTTTCCCCCCAAATTATTCAAAAGCGCCCCTTGCGGGGTCCAGGGGAAGTGCCCCCAAAACCTCAAACGACTTTTATTATTTTATAAAGCCGTCGGTATCTATTTTTCTATTGGCCGACATAAAAAAACCCTATTTTGTAACCGACATAAGTCTTGATAAAACAACTAAGGGTTAGGGTTTCCGTTGGTATTGTATTGTAGCATTTGTAGCGGTATTGAGTTGCAAGGATTGCTAGTTGTAATTGGTTTGATTTGCTCGATAATAATATTGGACTCTCTGTTGGTGGATATAGCCCGAGTTTGGGTGAACCATGTTAAAAATTGTCTCTCGTTGTTATTATTTTTGTGTATTTTCATTCCTCTATTTAATATTTATTTGCATTTAGTTGATATAATTTTTCTGCACTAATTCCTAACAAGTGGTATAAGAGCGGATTGTGTTTGATTATCGTCTGCAGGAAGGTCTCACAGTTGAGTGGGAGTCTCATGGTTAAGTGGGAGCAATTTCAGATAGGGGTAAATTGAAGGTAGATAAATTCAATGGGCGGAACTATCAGTTATGGAAGATGCAGATGGAGGATTATCTCTATCAGAAGGATTTATGGAGGTCGTTGGAAGGAATAGCCAAGAAACCAAAAATAATGACTTATGAGGATTGGAATCTTCTGGACAGAAAGGCACTAGGAACCTTTTAATTGTGCCTAGAACCATATGTGGCATTTAGTATAATAGAAGTGAAGACAACAGATGAATTGATGAAAGCTTTGGCTAAATTGTATGAAAAACCCTCAGCCTCAAATAAGGTATTTCTCATGAAGCATTTGTTTAATATGAAAATGATTGAAGGTGGATCTATGACAGATCATTTAAATGAGTTTAACATGATTACCACTCTTGATATTATGTTATTTTCCTGAAAGATGGAATAGTTTGGTAATGGAGATTCATAACTCCGTTTTTGGTTCAAATACTTTGAAATTTGATGATGTTGTTGGTGTTATTCTGAGTGAAGAAATTCGTAGGAAAAACTTAGGTGGATCCACATCAGGTAGTGTTTTGAATGCAGAAAGCGGGGGAAAATCAAAGGAGAAAGGAAAAGATTCTGGAGGTCATGGGAAGTCACAAGGAAAATCAAAGGACAAGAGGTCCCAATCTAGAGGACAGAAGGATTGTTGGTATTGTGGGAAACCAGGTCATCTAAAGAAAGATTGCTGGTCTCGGAAGAATAAAGGAGACAAACAAGAAGGAAATAAGGAGACAAATGTGGTAAGTAATAAATCTGAAGATGATGCTTTGATTCTTTCCCTAGATAATGTTGATGATTCATGGGTTTTAGATTCAGGGGCCTCATGTCATGCTACACCCCATAGAATTTATTTTCTTGATTATGTCCAAGGGGATTTTGGGTTGGTTTATTTGGGAGATAACGAACCTTGTCAGATTATTGGAAAGGGAAAAATTAATATTAAGTTGCAAAATGGGAATCATTGGCTACTAGAAGAGGTAAGGCACGTTCCAAGACTGAGTGGGAATTTAATTTCAGCAAAGCAGCTAGGTGATGAAGGTTACACAGTTACTTTTAATGATAAAAATTAGAAGGTTTCAAGAGGTGCCTTAATAGTAGCAAAAGGTATGAAAATAGGCACCTTATATCTTTGTGCAGGTCATACTGTTCCTTCTACTTTAGTTGTTGTAGAGAAAACACAAATAGGTTCAAGAATAGTTGTTGTGGGTTCACAAGAAGATACTAAAAAAGTTGTTGTAGGTTCTGAGACAACACTGTGGCAATAATAGACTTGGGCATATGAGTGAAAAAGGTATGAAGGTACTTTATTCTAAGAAAGTTTTACCAAGTTTGAAATGCATTAATATGGATTTATGTGAAAGTTGTGTGTATGACAAAGAAAAGAGAGTTAGTTTTCTCAAGGATAGGAAGAAAAGAACAATGAAAAGTTGGAGCTTGTGCATACAAATGTATGGGGACTAGCTCAGGTATCTTCTCTTGCTGGCTCTCAGTATTATGTTACATTCATAGATGATACAACTAGGAAGGTTTGGATTTATTTCCTTAAGTAGAAATATGATTTATTTGAAACATTTAAGAAATTGAGAAGCTTGGTTTAGAATGAGATGGGTAAAAGATTAAAATGTCTTAGATCTGATAATGGTGGTGAGTATTGGAGCAAAGAAATTGAGGATTAGTGTTCCTTTAATGGAATTCATAGGAAAAAAATAGTTCCAAGGACTTCACAAGAAAATGGAGTGGCTGAGCACATGAATAGGACAATAATGGATCGTGCAAGGAGCGTGAGATTGCATGTTGGGCTACCTTTAAAAATTTGGGTAGAGGCTATCAATATCGTTGTATATTTAATTAATAAAGGTCCTTCAACTCCTTTGGGTTGTGGTATTCCAGAAGAAGCATGGACAGGTAAGAAGGTGAGTTATTCTTTTCTCAAAACCTTCGGATGTGAAGCATTTGCACATGTAGATTCTGAAAAATAGAACCAAGCTAGATGTAAAATAAAAAAAGTGTATCTTTGTTGGATATGGCATTGATGAATTTGTTTATAGGCTTTGGGATGTTGAAAATCTAAAAATTGTGAGAAGTAGGGATGTTGTATTCAATGAGAAGGTGTTGTACAAAGATCAGTTGCAACAACATGAGAAGAAAGAAACAATTTTTTTGGTGCTAGATGATACTCCAGATAGTGATGTTCGAGTGGTTCCTCATGGTCCACAACAACAACAAGAAATACCACAAACTCTAGTGAATGTTAGACGGTCAACAAGGCTAAGTAGACCTCTTGAAAGGTTTTCTCTCTCTTTGTATTCGATTTTGTTAACAGATGCTAGTGAACTAGAAGGGTATGATGAAGATATGCAGGTGGATACAAAGGTTCAGTGGGAGCTTGCAATGAAAGAAGAAATGGACTCCTTGTGGAAAAATCAGACTTGGGAATTATGTAAGTTTCTTGCAGGTAAAAAGGTTTTACCAAAAAAATGGGTTTATAGGTTGAAAGAGGAAGTTGGAGGTAAAAACATATTTAAAGCCAGGTTAGTTGTCAAAGGATTTTCACAGAAAAAAGGCATTGATTTTGCTGAATTTTTTTATCCAATTGTTAAGATGACTTCTATTCGTACTATTGTAAGTATTGTGGTTGCTGAAGATTTGCATTTGGAAAAGCTAGATGTGAAAACTGCCTTTCTCCATGGTGATTTGGAAGAGGAGATATATATGGAACATCCCCAAGGATTTGAGGTAAAAGATAAGGAGAAATTGGTGTGTAGATTGAAGAAGAGTTTATATGGATTGAAACAAGCACTTCAATAATGGTACTTAAAATTTGATAATTTTATGGCTGAGTAAGGCTACAACAGGTGTAATTCTGACCATTGTGTTTATTTTAAGAGGTTGGATAATGACAGGCGCTACATTATTTTATGTTTATGTGTTGATGACATGCTTGTAGCGGGGTCTAACATGGATCACATAAGTGAGTTAAAACAACAGTTAGCAAAATCATTTTCTATGAAGGATTTGGGGGCAGCAAAGCAAATCCTTGGTATGCAAATTTGTAGAGATAGGAAGAAAAAAAATTGACTCTATCTCAGGCTGATTATGTTGAAAAGGTGTTGCAGAGATTCCATATGGAGAATGCAAAAGCTGTCAGCACACCTTTGCCTAGTCATTTGAAATTGACTAAGGAGATGTGTCCAAAGACACAAGAGGAGGAAGACAAAATGTCCAAGGTACCATATGCTTTAGTTGTAGGAAGTTTAATTTATGCCATGGTATGCAGGAGACTAGATATTGCACATGTTGTTGGAGTCATAAGCATGTATATGAGTAATCCCAAATTCGAGCATTGGAATGTAGTAAAATGGGTTCTTGGGTATTTGAGAGGTACATCCAATAAACATTTATGTTTTGGGGGCTCTAATATTGATTTAGCAGGTTATGTAGACTCATATTTGGTAGGGGATATTGATACCAGGCAGAGTACTACAAGTTATGTCTTTACTATAGGTGGGACAAAAGGTGGTTGCTTTATCCAACACAAAGGCAGAGTATGTAGCTACAAAAGAGGCAAGCAAGGAAATGATATGGTTGCAATCTTTCATGGAAGAATTGGGAAAATGATAGGCTAATAGTTATTTGTTTACAGATAGCCAGAGTGCCATACATCTTGTAAAGAATTATGCCTTGCATTCAAAGACCAAACACATACAGTTGAGGTATCACTTCATTCGGTTAGTGTTGGATGATGGATAGTTAAGGCTAGAAAAGATACATACAAATGCAAATCCAACGTATATGTTTACAAAGATAGTGACAAGGGAGAAGTTGAGCTCTTCTCCAACTTTGGTTGGTCTTCAAGACTATAAACAATAAAAACATAACAATAGGGTCCAAGGTGTTTATTTCCAATGGGAGCTACAAGTTCAGTGGTGTTATGACCAGTCTCCAAGTGGGAGATGATATGTCGTGGAGTCTGATTAGTCTCCAAGTGGGAGATTGTTGTTATATGGAGCCTAATCGGACTTGGAGGTTAAATTTTTCCCACTTTTATCAGCGTGGTTTTCCCCCAAATTATTCAATGGGGATTTGGGGACAGCGCACTCAAGACGGGGTCAAGGGGCAGTGCCCCTTGCGAGGTCCAAGGGCAACACCCCCGAAACCTCAAACAACTTAAATATTATTTTATAAAGGCATCATGAGTTATTTTTATATTGGCCCAACATAAAAAAAACCCTATTTTGTAATCGACATAAATCTAAATAGCTAAGGGTTAGGGTTTTTGTCGGTATTGTATTGTAGCATTTGCAGCGGTATTGAGTTGCAAGGATTGTTGGTTGTAATCGGTTTGGTTTGCTAGATAATAATATTGGACTCTCTGTTGGTGGATGTAACCTGAGTTTGGGTGAACCAAGTTAAAAATTGTCTCTTGTTATTATTTTTTTGTATTTTCCTTCTTTTGTTTAATCTTTATTTGCATTTAATTGATATTTTTTGCATGCAATTCCTAACATGATCCCCTTGGACCCCTCATGAGGGGAGACCCCCCGCACCCCCTCATCATTTTTAGATGAATAACACCTTATGTATCAACAGTAACTCATGTAATTGCAAGGTTGAAACACATTTTCTCAACAAGGTGTCATTTAGGGTTAGTTTTGGGTTGGTAATATAAGTTCTTAGTCTCATCTTTAGTTCATGGATGACATTTCTTTGATGGGGTTACCTAAGATTGAGGAGGTAATTAATTTCAATTAAGTGCTAGATATTTACTCATTTTCTTCAAGTCAATAAATAAATGAGGATAATTATAGTGTTTTCTTTTTCAATACATCTAAGCCCATTCAACATAGAATTATTGAAACCATTCATTTTAAAATGAGGACTTTACTAGTGTAGTATCTAGAAATTGCTCTTTCTACTAGATTTCAAAGAAGGTACCATTAGAAAAAAATGGACATATATTTTGTTTGAGGGTTAGTCATTGAAATTTTCAATGGCTATCCTTTGTAGGTTGATTGACTCTTTTAAAATATACTCTACAATCTATACCTATATATCAATTGCTCGTAGGTGATTTCTCAGGGATTTTGATTCTCTCTCCATAAAGTTCTTATGGGTTGGAAAATTTGAAAATAAAAAATGGATTTTGGTGAATTGGGACTTGGTTTGTAATCCTAAGGAGGTTGGTGGCCTTGGTATTTGACAATCAAAGTCCGACTTGCAAGCTTTAGCTACTAAATTACATTGTAGATGATGTAAAAGTCCAAAACAACTATGGGTAAGAATCCTTAACACAAAATATTTAGGAGTAGTTGATGAAGATAATCTAAGGATGGAGTTGAGTGGGAAAGGTTCCTTATCTAGAATAATATTAAGAAGGGTTCTAAATTCTTATAAAGAAGGGACTCTTTTGGATAACTAACAAAGGAAATAATTCTTTGTTTTGGGAGTATTCTTGGTATAATCATCCCCTATCCTCTCATATTATACCTAGCTTCAATCTCTCTATGACAATTTTTGGGAGCTAGGTGGATTTAAGGTTGATAATTTCAAGTGCTCCATTCCTCTAGTGGGATACATAATACAATGGTGGAAAGAGACTTGGAGTTGGCTAGGTAGGGGCTCCTTGGAGGAGGGTGATATATTAGCCTTAATCTTGGCTAAGATACCTTGCACATCCTCGAGGGAACCAAATGTCCTTGCTTGGGGCCATGAATCAAAAGGTGTTTATTTAATTTCTCTTGGATATCAAGCTCTTGAAATATAGAGAAGAGGGTATGTGAAGTTTCCCTGGTGGAAAATAATTTGGAAAGGCTTTTCTAGCCTAAATATAATTTATTACTATGGGCTTTGACTCATAAAAAATACATCTTGGGAAAATATCAAGAAGAGAGGTTTTCAAGATCCTATTTATGCTTTCTTTATGACAATAATGAGGAAATAATTAGCCATATTTTATTTCAATGCCCCTTTTTAAGGATATTTGGAATTTATAGTGGAACCTCTAGAAAAGACCTAATATTCACACTTATTCTTTGTCAAATATTTGAAATAGTTTGGGTTATCGCCTTGCCTTTGCTTCCTTCCTTCAGGCTGTAATTAGTGTAGGAGTTGAATATTAACTCTATACCCAATACCACCTATAAAATTAATTAAATCCTTCCACAAGAGAGTATGCAAGAAATGATCTTGCTTGATATTAATATCTATCAAATATGATGATTAGGTATATTACAAAAGTGTACATTATCCTTGCTTGTATAGACAAGGTGTGATGAAGTACCAAATGTGAAACATCAAATGACTTGTTTTATTATTAAACAACATGAGTCATTATGAAATAACCTAGGACACTAGCATTAAATAAAAGATTAAAAGATAAAAGCTTATCTAGACAACCAAAGCTTCTAGAACTATGCTTAGGACCTAAGTGGACTTAACATGTAAATAGGATCCACTAATTAACTAGTTAGGAAAATTACCTATTTACCCCAACACCCCCCTTAAGTATAACTTAGGGAGAATATTATTATGTAAATATGAAAGGATGCAATGATGGATCTTAGTTACAAGGCCATTTTATGTACCCATGTACAAATGCATTCTCTCACAAATGGAGAAAAGGAGAAAACCAACTTGGGAAAAAACCCCTCTAAAGGAGTGAAAAGATACAAAAAAGATTGTGTATGGAGGAATCAATGATACCCCCAAGGACTATATCCATCATGAATATATAATCAATGGCCCATCCATAAGAGAGAAAGAGAGAGACTATGTAGCTCCCCTCATAATGTATAATCTCTTGTAAAATGGTGAGTGCCTAAATACAAAACATGATACAATGTCGACAAACAACTTGTCTCCCTTTTTAAAGAAACAAAACCAAGTACAAATGTAATCATTCTTCCCATTTTGGATAGGAATTGAAAGAAAGAAGTATAAACATGTATGATGATGTCTCTAAAATCTGCTCATATGTCTCCTTGTCCAAGGTAGATGATGATGTCAAAATCAAATCAAGTACATGTGTAATCAATGAAGAAGGTGACAAATCAAGATGATGTAAAAACTGATGTTGAAAAAGATCCAAAGATAATGATGTTTTGACAACTGTAGTGAAATCACTATCATCAAAGAGGAGAGATAACCCCTCAAATGTGTCCACCAAATCTAAAATGTGAGATTCCACAAACAAAGAGGTGATGTTTGATAAATAGGAATCTCAATTAAGAAGAAAATGAGATACCTATTGGAATGAATCACTTAAAGTTCTCAATGAATCACCAACAAAAGATGAATGGTCATGTTAAACTAGGATGATGAGAACCACAATCAATGACTCTACACAAGGAATCAATGAAGGTGAAGGTACAACAACCATATCTAAAGGAGAAGAAGGAGCGTCTGAAGAAACCTCATCCTCATCTTCTAAAAATTCAAAGTACTCCAAATAATCAAACTCCCAAATAGTATCATAGTCATAAGGTATTTGGGTATGTACAGGATCATCATGGAAAAAACAGGCCCTTAAGTGGCAAAAAATTTAGAAAAATAAGAGTTAGGAAACTTGACGTAAAAATTTGAATAAGTTATCTATATTATTTCAAAAATATGTAAGAATAGAATATGTAGCAAACTGAATGTAGTTTCTTAAATACTAGGTTTTTTTTTTTTTTTAAATCTATTTGGTGAAAATTTGAAATTTCAATGCAGTAGTACTTAAATTTCTGGGAAAAAATAAGAAGTAGGTGTCTATTTGACCACCCTAACCACAAAAAAATGATAACATTTTTTTTATAAGATTTTAGATATAAGTAGAGGACTATGTCCCGATGTGATGTATACTTTTTTGTAATATTTTTCCAAGTAAATAATTAATTATGAATTTTTTATTACAACTTTTAGCTTGTATGTCTAACCACCTTAACTTGGTCAAAACTTCATGAAATTCATTTTTTTTAATCCTATAGTATGAAAAGCATAGAATGTGACACATGTTTCAAATTCAAAAAATGCGATACCGTTTGAAAGCTATAGATGTTTTTCACTCAACCTATCAATCGGGACTTTAGTCGTAATTCAAATAGAAAATGAATAATAATTATTTATTAAATTCAAAGTAAAGCATAATTTATATTGGTGGAAAGCTAAGAATCTCCTTTAAAAACCCTTTTCGTTTAATCAATTTTGGGTAAAAAAGTCATCAACCACATACCCTTTACATACCCATCATATCGCCACTTTTTGGCCCATCATGATCCTACACATACCCATCTTGTCTAAAATATGAAGAGGCACAAGACAATCTCAAACAAGATCATATGGGAATGGTTGAGTATCAAGATATCCATATCTCTCCTAAATTTTATTTCAAAGAGAATGACGACACTCAAAATGAATAACATTCAAAATGTCATCATCAACATCCATTTCAATAACTCCTAAGACATGATCCCTTTTGCAATTCCAAAAACAATTCTTACTATCAATACTTGGAAAGGGGAACAAGACCATACAAATGTGAAAACATATGAAGCCAAGGGAGATGTTTTATGATGTCGTCTCTCCATTGTTTATAGTCTACCCTTTTCAAGATGATCAAAGAAGGATGAAATAAAAACCCCATAATGTATTACACCCTAATTGAGTAATTACTATTTACTATTACAATGTAGGGTAAATATGAATGTAATGTGAATTGTGGAGATGAATAAATTATGCTTGTACTTTGTTATCAATGCATTATGAATGATGTTATCTCATTTGATGTTATGGAAAATAATGAATTTATGTGAATGGATGATTATTAAATTAATATTCTAACTTTGGAGATGTATTACGTATACTGCATATTTTTTGAATAGTTGAATGTTGTGGGCATGTGTTAGTGGTTGCAGGTATATGTTCAATTCCTCCAGTCAGAGGGGAAGTATCACTCAAGAGAATATCTTGGTTGGGTAACCAGTAACGTAAACTATCTGAGCTTATACACACACCACAGTAGAATAATTGAGTTGATTCATTATGTGGGAAGTTGGTAAGTCATCCTTAGTTGATGTGTTTGCATAAGTAAGAGTCTTGTTCACTATTGAAATGCATTATTGGGTGATGTTTATTTATTTGGGCTTGTGAGTTCTTTCTTGTATTACTATGATTGTATTGATGAGTGGGACATACATGGAGTATGTGTATATATATACACATGCATTCCAATTGGATCTAACAACATGTATATGTATAGATGTACCACACGTAGATGTTTATCAATATAATAGAAATTGTGTATGGTTATATGTGAATTGAATGTGTATATATATGTATAGTATATACATATATCCATATGTATATATGTATCGATACACGCGTATGATGGAAAACATACATGCCCATACAAATGTATCGATATATGTATACATACGTATATGTGTACATAGACATATATATGTATGTATGTATGTATGTATGTATGTATGTATGTATGTATGTATTCAATTGATATATTGTTATGTGAATACTATCTTGATTATACTTATTTGTATATTGAATGTATACATACATAGTTGGTATATGATATATATATATGAATACATATTAATATATAAATATATACATATAAATATATATGTATATATGTTGATATATACATATATATGGATATGTGGTTATAGGTATATATTAATATATATTCACTTGCTTGGAATCTTTTATCATTAACAATGATAGAGGCCGATTATATTACTTATGACTGTAGTTTGAGAGGTCGATTTTTACTCATGCTACCATGCATAAAGGAACACATATACTTCAAAATAGCTCACAACATTAAGTTGATTTGTGGAGGAGACTTAGTCAACGCCTTAGTTGGGAATAACTTTGACTTAATGAACTCATTTACGTCTTGTCATTGGTAAATATCAAACAAAAAATAATGAGCTTGAACAACAAGTCAATGAATTGGTCAATTTGATAAATGAAAGGAGTCGACTCATATAAAGACTAAGTTGATATGATCTTTGTGTCACATATTTGACATTGACTGATTCAAATATACAGTTAACCCACCAACTGTTGGAAGAGCTATTTTATCTTGGCACTACCTTATGAATCCTATCTACTGTAGATGTTCTTTGTGAGGGAAATTTGAATTATACTTTATCAACATGTGTTGTTTTGAAATAGTCTTTCACTGTTGTCACCAAAAGATGCCGAATTGAAGTATTGTTTGGTTGAGTATGTTCTTCTTTGTGCACCACCTTATAGCTGAGTAGAGTTAGTTGTATTGCATGGTAAATACTCTCAACATTCATGCCTAATATTTAGGATGGGTAGTGTCTTTTTTGCTGTATAAATAGTAGATCAAACTCACCAATTTGGGATGCATCCCATATGCTTTATGCTCAATATATTATACATTCTTCTCTGTAATTTACATTTGCAATATAATATGTTATCTGAGAGAGAGTGAGAGCTTTGATCATTTGTGAGAGTGTTAGCATTTGAGAGAAGTACAATATCAACTTGAGTGAGGGGGGTTACTATGGCATAGTTGAAGGAGTAAAAAATAAGTTAGTTGTTGTTGTGGGAGAACCGATTTGCAGTCAATCAATTGGATAAGTGAAAATAGGCATGAGGATATTTCTTCTTTAATTGTTTAGTTTTTGAAAGATTGTTTTCCATGATTTCTTTGAATTTTCTATTATGAGTACTTTCATTTATGGAAAATAGTGATGCCTTGAAATCGAATTAGAAGCTATTATGTTGTTTTTATGTTGTTCTTGTATGTACTCATTAATAGGAGGTTTGTGTTTATCATAAGTATTACATACTGGATATGATTAAACATGAGTGGCATATGTGTTTTGATTAGAGGTAAAAAAATGGGTTTTGATGGGGCCCGGAACCCAAAACAAAGGAAGGCAGGTTGTAATTAAGATATATCATAAACCATCAATAGCCTCAAAAGATAAGAAAGGAAACAAATGCTGCAACAAACAAACAAGCACAGGCCAGAGACCCTACAACATCTGCGTTTTAACCGATACTAGGAACCCTATAGATACACAAGAAACCCACCTTCATCCACCAGGCATTAGCAAACCAACCGCTCATGGAATACATCACAGAGCCAAAAAAGAAGAAACACAAAGTGATGAAAGAAACCACCAAACCCCTAATCAAAAAACATGAGCAAAACAAACCACTGGGCACAAAGCCACAACACGAACCAAGAGGGCATCACCAAATACAACCAGCCAGCCTGCAGCAAAGCAAGAGAAGCCAAGGAACCAAAAAAATCCATGGATAGCACTAGTAGCACCAACTTCTTAGAAACACTCTGGCAACAGGAAACCAACTCCACAACCACCTCAAAAGGAAGGAGCTCCCATCTATAGGAGAGGATGCTACAAGTAGCAAGACCACCACAAATAGAAATTGCTAGCACCCTCCGCCTCCACCTCCATAGGAGCACCACCCACCTCAATAAGAATAATTGAGGGAGGTCCACCTCCATAGGACCATAGGAGATAGCTAACACAGTAGTCAAGAAAACAACCATAGCATCCTTTTGTAACCACTGCACTAGAAACAAACACAACACCAGCCAACCAATAGCAAAAAAAAACCCAAGCTAAAAGACCACCAGAAACAAGGATCTAGCCTCAAAAGGAATGAGAACAACCAACCCCCAAAAGGAACAGGGGAGCCCAAACATGAAGGAAATTAGGAGACGAGCCAACAGGAAAGACCACCGAGCAACCCCAACATGCCAGTCAGAGCTAGAGAAAAGCCAAGACTCCCAACATCCAACCAGGAGGAAACACCACCACTCCATAGCAAGGGGACAAGAACCCAAAACACTCCAAGAACAAAAACCTCCACAATAGAGCCACCAAACAAGATTCAAGTAGAACCAAGGGAAAACCAAGAAGAAAGCAAAAGTAGAACAAACCAGCAAGAAGAACCACCAAGCCTTCCTATTACGCTGAATAGGAACAAAAAGAGGCCTCTTCTGCAACCAAACTTCCATAGAAAATTCCACATTCACCAGCTGCTTGAGAGAAAACCCATCCCTTAGCCACCACATAAGGAGCCCAACCAAAAACTGAGGGATGCTGAAGCACCAAACCCCAACACTTTCCAAAATCCAAAGGAAATTCAGGAGGGACGAACATCCTCACACTAACAGACAACCCATGAACAAGGGGAGTCTCCAGCCAAAGCCAACAACGGGAGTAGGAGAAGAGCCCACCAAAAAATAATCGCTCCCAATAGAAACATAGAACATCTCCCTCACTGGAGAACCAGCCACACCAAGCATGCCACATAGGGCCAACAACAATTTCAGCCATGTCGAAAACACCAAGGATATCTTCATGTTTAGGTAGGTTGAAACCACCCGTAAGACCTCCGCCAAGTGATAGAAAGGGCATAAACCACAAACCCACAGAGCCATAGAAAGCAACTCTGAAAACATTAGCTTTCCCATCTACATAAAAGAAAAAAGCATTCCGCCCACAAAGAAGGCCAAGGGAAAAAACCTCCACCGCTAAAGGATCTCCATCCCACGTGCTCGAAGAGGCCATTGATAGAAGTCTAGCCAGGGCACACCATTCATTTGTCTTGCCTTCTTCCTCAAAACCCTCCTCACCCACTGAAGATTCAAAAACTCCTCTCCCACCTTCTCCACTCCACTCCATCTTCGTTGTTGCTACATCATCATGTTTGAGTGGCATATGCGTTACTCCTAGCTTGGTTATTGATTTAACTAGGATAGATAGTGTTCACTCCTAGGATTGTTTATCCATTATGCGAGGGAGCTTATGCATTTACTTGTTAAAGTAAATTTATTCCAAGTATGTAGAAATGGTGATAGGTTATCTCTGGAGTGATAGATTATCCATTGAAGGAAATACTTATGCGTAGTTTATGATGGCCTTAAGTCAAATCGGCCTTGAGTAGTGTATGTGATAGAATGACCTTCATTCAGAATATCGAATGAGAACACTTTGGCCAAAGTAGTGTGACTGCTTTTGGCTCCACTATTAGTTCACCATGATCCAGTATTACATGCTAGTTCCAGATTGTTGGTTTACAAGTTCTAGTTATGTAGGACTCAACACTATGCTCAGTTGGTTGTTGTTATCTTGTTACTCTACCAATCTCTTTATCGAAGGGAAGGGCCATCTATTGAATGATAGATGTGTGGGGGATCGCATATGAGTCTATGGTTGGTGCAAAAGTGCTTGAGTGATGCTTCTCCTCCATAGCAGGCGAAAAAAGACCAAGATTTGAAAGGAAGGTTCCTAGACCATCTATAAGCTATTTTTTCTAAAGCTCATTGAGCTATGTATGTAAATGTATGCATTCTTGTATTATTGAAACTTATGAAGCTATTGTAATGAAATGGAATCCTTTTGTATTTTTCTTATGGCATATTTGTTTGTATATTCTCAATAAGAAAATAAAAATTTAATTGCAATGGCTTGTTACATAGTTTATTTACTTGCACAGTGAAAACTTAGGAAATTTTTACTTCAGTGAAGGGTTGGCATGTTACATGTGGTATCAGAGCTACCAAGTTTAGCTCTAGAACCTATGAGCTCATCATTCTTTCCATCCAATGTTATCTAATGTTTGGAAATTCTTGCGCCAGGATGGTGCATCTCAGATTAACAACTCAAAAGTCAGTAATTGAAAATGAGTGCTACCTCAAGGCCAAGAAGGAAAGAGAAGCCATCGTTAGAACAATAGAGGGTACCAACTTCGACAATGCCATCTGGTTGAGTGACACTAAAACCTTTAGTCACACACTTTCTCGTATTAGCGATGTGAAGAAGAAGATGAAGATGGAGGATAAGTACAACTACCTACCTTTTGTCTTACCAAAGAAGTTTGATTCATCATCACTTTCGAGGGATATGCCCTCAGAAGGAAGTTTTAGTCTGGCATTTACCTTTAGGGACCCTAGAGTTCTTCCATTGGAAGAAGTAATTGTAATTTCATCGAGTAAGAAATCTGAGGGATATGTACCTCGTAACTATGCATTGGATGAAAAGTCCAAAGGCTACTATCCTTTCTGGTATAGGTATGAACAAATGAGAGATGAACAACAATCTCAATCTGTACGATATACTCCATTAAGTTGTGTCAGAGAGTGAATCAAAGGGATATTCTCCACTCAACTATCTGAATAGTCACTCCATGTAATCAAAGGGATATTGAAATCCTTATGAAATGAATAAAATTTTATGTTTATCAAAAAGTGTGCTTAATCTTATGTGGAATTCTTTATGTGCGTATGAATTCCATTTTTAATGTTTTCCATAAGATAGTTGATAACACGATTTAGTCTAACATGGATAAAAATTCAGGTAAAAACTGATCTTGTGAAGATGGTGAGCACACGAACGAATCCTGACAGAAGCCAAGAAGTTGGAAAGGACCCACAGGAGTTGAAGCTAGACTTGACCAAATATTGGCAAGGTTGGCTAACCTTGAGCAGGAAAGAGTTAAGGATATGGTAGAGAAAGAAGTTACCGTTAATGAGCATGAGGGAGAAAACTCTTCTTATGGTCATGATGAAACTCATGATCATGAGAGGGAAAAATCACCTATACAATATGAGGAAAGAAATAAGAAGTGTATGGCTTCCAAACTTTCCAGGGACATGAAGAAGATTACCCCACCCAAGTTTGAGGGAAGTGTTGGTGGAGATGAGGTTGAGGTGTGGCTTGTCCAAATGGAAAAGTATTTTGAAATCTAAAACTACACTAAGGCCACAAAATCCACTTGGGGAGCATACCAATTAGCAAGAGAAGCCTCTAACTATTGGATGAACAAAAAGTTGGAACTCAGTACTAACTCGTGGAAGCTGAAATGGGTAGAATTTGTTGAGATTTTCTATAAGAGATGGTTTCCCCAACTCTACTATGACCAAAAACTCTCAGATTTCCATAGTTTGTAACAAGGTAATATGACAGTCAATGAATATTGGGAGAAGTTTACCCAACTTCTACATTATGTTCCCATATATTACAAAGATGAATGCTTCTACATAAGAAATTTTATCATGGGACTTAACAATCAAATCGAAGGAGAGGTGGATATGCATGGTCCAACAATAATGGATCTTGTATATGAGAAAGCAATTAAACAGGGGCAAAAGCTCAATGCTAACTCCACCCATCAAGAAAGTAGAGATCATAAGAAGGTTGTGGAAGACCCTAACAATCCAACTCCAAAGAAGGTGGAAGTTGTGCAAAATGTACCAAGGAAAATGGGAAAAGGGTTCCAAAATGATGGAAAGGAATCTAAAAGAGAGCGTAAGAGGAATGGTTCCAACAGTGGTAATTCCAACAAAGCTAATAAAAATGTCAACAAGTCTGGAGAACCTGCAAGGAAAAGAGGACCGGCTATGGGATGTTACACATGTGGAGGGGACCACTATGCTAACGAATGTCCTAATAAATCTTCTCTATCACAACCATATGGTAATCCATTACCCAACCAGCAAGAGAGTTTTCAACAAAGGATACATGCAGCTATGGATGATCATCAAGTGGAGTATCAAGTAACTCCAGTTGAAATGCCAAGTATTTTGTTTGGCTTACCCATTTTTGTTCTTATTGATACTGGTGCAACTAAGAATTTCATTTCACCTAGAGTAGCTAAGAAATTATCTAGGAAGGTTGGACACATGGAAATGTTTTGGGATGCAGAGTATGCAAACCAAACAAGAGCAAAGGTGGAACAATGTCTTTTCGAGACTAGGATAGAGCTACCTAGTTTTTCTACAAAAGTAAACCTATATGTCACACCTCTAGGATCATATGACGTTATCTTAGGTATGAATTGGTTGTGGGGACATAGGGCTAAGGTAGATTTCCATGCTAAAATTATAGAATGCCTAGATGATTTTGGTAATCAAGTAAAATTTCAAGGGATACCTAGAGAGGTCAAGATTCGTTAAATCATGGCAATGCAACTATTAAGAGCTAAGAAGAAGGGGTGTAAACTCTTTGCCATCAAGATAGAAGAACTAGAAAAGGATCTTGACAACTTGGAATTCTAGAGATTTAAGGAGTTAGAAGATGGTGAAATAGATGAAACCGGAAAGTCAGATATGGAAAAGTATCCAATATTGAGAAATTTTTTGGATGTGTTTCTAGATGAGTTACTAGGGTTTCCATCGAAAAGAATATTTGATTTCTCTATAGATATAGTTCCAGGGTTTGAACCTATTTCCAAGGTGCCCTATAGGATGAAAACCATTGAGCTGATGGAGCTTAAGGAACAATTGGATGAATTGTTGTCTAAAGGGTTGATAAGACCAAGTGTTTTTCCTTGGGGAGTGCCAGTCATTTTTGTTAAAAAGAAAGATGGTACTTTGTGTCTGTGCATCGACTATCATATTCTTAATAAATATATGGTAAAGAAAAAGTATCTATTGCCACACATAGATGATATTTTTGATCAAATGAGGGGAGCCGATGTATTCTCTAATATAGATCTGAGATCTGGATATCACCAATTGAGGATTAGGGATGAAGATATCTTTAAAACTGCATTCAGAACCAGATATGGACACTATGAGTTTATTGTTTTACCCTTTGGTTTCAAAAATGCACTTGCAACATTTATGAACCTGATGAATAGTGTATTTAGGAACTACCTAGATAGTTTGTATTAGTTTTTCTAGATGACATCTTGATTTATTCTAGGAATAAGGAGGAACATTGCAGGCATTTAGAGATGGTCCTACAAAATTTAAGAGAACATAAGTTGTATGATAAACTCTCTAAGTGTACATTGTTTCAAAAGAGAGTACATTATCTTGGGCATGTGATCTCAGTGGATGGAATTTTAGTAGATCTAACTAAGATCAAGGTGGTACTTGAGTGGCCAGTACCTAAGAATGTGTCAGAGGTAAGAAGTTTCATGGGTCTAGTAGGGTATTATAGAAATTTTGTTGCAAACTTCTCTAAGATCACTTTTCCAATTACTTCTTTACAAAAGAAAGGGAACAAAATTTGAGTGGATTAAGAAGTGTCAAGAAGCTTTTGACCTACTCAAAGAGAAGTTAACCACCACACCGACCTTGAAAGTACCAAATCCTAAGGGTAACTTTATTGTTATCACAAATGCATCTAGAGAGGGATTAGGAGGTGTGTTAATGCAAGATGGGTAAGTAATTGCTTATGAATCTAGGAATTTGAAACCTTATGAGTTGAATTAAGCTTTGAATGATTTGGAATTAGCAGTTGTTGATCATACATTACAAATGTGGAGGCATTACTTGTTAGGAAAACCCTTTGAGATGAAAACTGATCATAATGGGTTAAAGTACCTTTTCACTCAACCTAATCTAAATGCTAGTCAGAGAAGATGGTTAGAGTTAATAGCCGATTATGACTTCAATATCAGTTATATAAAAGGGAAGGAAAATCAGGTTGCCGATGACTTGATTCAAAGATGACATATTGCTTCGATAGTAATGATTCAAACTGACTTTAAGGGGCAAGTTTTGCAAAAGTGCAAAGAGGGTGAGTACTACTTGCAAGTCAAACAAGCATTCAGTAGCAATCCACAAGATTCTAGGTATGAAGGTTTTCATTTTGAACCTAATGGATTACTTAGATATAAGGGTAGAATGTATGTACTTGATGTAGAGGAGTTAAGAAATTTGGTATGGAAGGAAGTACACGAAGCACCATACTCTGGACACCTTGAAGTGACAAAAATGATGGCAAATGTGAAGCCCCTATATTTTTGGAAGGGAATGAAAGGAGATGTTGCTAGATTTGTGGCTAGGTGTCTTAAGTGTCAAAGGGTGAAAGCGGAGCATCATCATCCTACAGTCTTGTTATACCCGCATGATATACTAGAGAGGAAGTGGCAAGTCATAAGTATGGACTTTTTGCAAGGATTGCCTATGTCAAGAAATAAGCACAATGCCATTCTTGTGGTTGTAGATAAGCTTACCAAAGTATCAAATTTTATACTTGGGAATCTAAATGATGGAGCACCTATCATAGCAAGGAAATTTGTGCAAGAAGTGTTTAGGTTGCATGGGATTCCTAAGAAGATAATCTCAGATAGGGATGCACGAGTCACTTCTAGGTATTGGAAAACCTTGTTTTTTGCACTAGGGACTCAACTAAATATTAGCTCAGTGTATCATTTGAAAACAGATGGGAAAAATGAAAGGGTGAATCAAGTATTGGAAGACCTACTTAGAATGTATTGCATGGATCAACAGTACAAGTGAGAAGATTACTTACCCTTAGTAGGATTTTCTTACAACAATTCTTATCATTCTGCAATAAAGATGGCTCCTTTCGAAGCATTATATGGAAAAAAGTATCAAACTCCTATAAGTTGGGATAAACTTGAGGGAAAAGTGACTCTTGGGCCAGAAATTTTAGCAGAAATGGAGGAGCAAGTTAAGATTGTTAAGCAAAGTTGGTTGAAGCTAACGACCAACAGAAAATCTATGTTGATGCCAAAAGAGTGCCCCAAAATTTTTCCATAGGTGACAAAGTATTTTTGAGAGTGAGACCTTACAAGAGCTCCATTAAATTTGGAAATTATTCTAAGTTAGGCCTGTGTTATGTAGGACCTTTTGAGATTCCGAAGGAGGTGAATCCAATAGCTTATCAAATTGCATTGCCACTAGCTCTTGCCAAAATGCATAATGTCTTTGATGTGTCCTACCTCAAAAAGTATATACCAATTGATAATCATGTGATTGATTGAATTGCTTTACAGGCATAGGACCCCAGAGTGGTAACTCTCCAGCCCGTCAAGGTGCTCAGAACATGTAAGCGTCACTTGCGTAACAAGGAAGACTTGCAATGCAAATTACAGTGGGACCACTATGCAAAAGACTCAGCCACTTGGGAGGACTATGTTAAGATTCAACAAAAGTTTCCTCATGTTCTTGATGCTTTTGAGAATGCTTAAAATAATATGTTGTTTGTTTGTTTGTTTTATGTTGCTACATAAAATCATCTGGGACAATGATTCACAAGGGGGAAGTATGTTACACCCCAATTGTGTAATTACTATTTACTATTGCTATGTAGGGTAAATATGAATGTAATGTGAATTCTGGAGATGAATAAATTATGTGTATACTTTGTTATCAATGCATTATGAATGATGTTATCTCATTTGATGTTATGGAAAATACTGCATATATGTGAATGGATGATTATTAAATTTATATTCTAACTTTGGAGATGTATTATGCATACTGCATATTTTGTGAATAGCTGACTATCGTGGTCATGTGTTAGTGGTTGCAGGTATATGTTCAATTCCTCCAGGCATAGGGGAAGTATCACTCAGGATAAGATCTTGGTCAGGTAACTAGCAACGTAAACTATATGAGCTTATACACACACCACAGTAGAATAATTGAGTTGAGTCATTATGTGGGAAGTTGGTACGTCATCCGTAGTTGATGTCTTTGCATAAGAGTCTTGTTTACTATTGAAATACATTATTATGTGATGTTTATCTATTTGGGCTTGTGATTTCTTTCTTGTATTACTATGATTGTATTGATGAGTGGGACGTACATGGATTATGTGTATATATATACACATGCATGTCAATTGGATCTAACAACATGTATATGTATATGTACCACACGTAGATGTTTATCAATATAATAGAAATTGTGTATGACTATGTGTGAATCGAATGTGTATATATTATGTATAGTAGATACATATATCCATATGTACATATGTTTCGATACACATGGATGATGGAAAATAGACATGCCCATACGAATGTATCAATATGTGTATACATATATATATGTATACAATCAATATATTGTTATGTGAATACTATCTTGATTATAATTATTTGTATATTGAATGTATACATACATATTTGGTATATGATATATATATATAAATACATATTAATATATAAATATATACATATACATATATATGGATATGTGGTTATATGTATATATTAATATATATTTAATATATATTATCACTTGCTTGGAATTGATTATCATTAACAATGATAGAGGCTGATTATTTTAACTTAATCAAAGGCCAATTATATTACTTATGACTGTACTTTTAGAGGCCGAGTTTTACTCACATTGCCACACATAAAGGAACACATATACTTCAAAATATCTCGCAGCATTAAGTTGATATGTGGAGGAGACTTAGTTGATGCCTTAGTTGGGAATAACTTTGACTTACTAAACTTATTTATGCCTTGTCATTGGTAAATTTCAAACAACAAATAATGAGCTTGAACAACTAGTCAACAACTTTGTCAATTTGATAAATGAAAGGAGTCGACTCATATAAAGACTAAGTCGATTTGATCTTTATGTCACATATTTGATATTGATTGATTCAAATATACAGTTAACCCACCAAGTGTTGGAAGAGCTATTTTATCTTAGCACAACCTTATTAATCCTATCTACTTTAGATTTTCTTTGTGAGGGAAATTCAAATTATACTTTATCAAACTGTGTTGTTTTGAAATAGTCTTTCACTGCTATCACCAAAAGAGGTCAATCTCTACTATTGTTTGGCTGAGTATGTTCTTCTTTGTGCACCACCTTATAGCTGAGTAGAGTGAGTTGTGTTGCATGGTGACTGTTGTCAACATTCATTCCTAATCTTTAGGATGGGTAGTGTCTTTTCTGTTGTATAAATAGTAGATCAAACTCACCAGTTTGGGACGCATCCCATATGCTTTATGCTCAGTATTTTATACATTCTTCTCTACAATTTATATCTACAATATTTTGTGTTATCTGAGAGAGAGTGAAAGCTATGATCATTTGTGAGAGTATTAGCATTTGAGAGAAATACAATATCAACTTGAGTGAGGGGGGTTACTATGGCATAGTTGAAGGAGTCAAGAATAAGCTAGTTGTTGTTGTAGGAGAACTAGTTTATAGTCAATCAATTGGATAAGTGAAAATAGGCATGAGGATATTTCTTCTTTAATTGCTTAGTTTTTGAAAGATTGTTTTCTGTGATTGCTTTGAATTGTCTATTATGAGTAATTGCATTTAGGGAAAATAGTGATACTTTGAAATGGTATTAGAAGCTATTATGTTGTTTTTATGTTGTGCTTTCCTGTACTCCATAATAGGAGGTTTTTGTTTATCATAAGTATTGCATACTAGATATGATTAAACATGAGTGGCATATGTGTTACTCTTAGCTTGGTTATTGATTTCACTAGGATAGCTAGTGTTTACTCCTAGGATTGTTTATCCATTATGGGAGGGAGCTTGTGCATTTACTTGTTAAAGTAGATTTATTCCAAGTATGTAGAAATGGTGATAGGTTATCTTTGGGGTGATAGATTATCCATTGAAGGAAATACCTATGTGTATTTTATGATGGCCTTAAGTCAAATCGGCCTTGAGTAGTGTATGTGATAGAATGACTTTCATTCAGAATATTGAATGAGAACACTTTGGCCAAAGTAGTGTGACTACCTCTGGCTCCACTGTTAATTGACCATGATCTTGTATTACATGCTAGTTCTAGATTGTGGGTTTACAAGTTATAGTTATGTAGGACACAACACTATGCTTAGTTGGTTGTCGTTATCTAGTTACTCTACCAACCTCTTCGTCAAAGGGAAGGGCCATCTATCGAATGATAGATGTGCAGGGGACCACATATGAGTTTGTGGTTGGCAGAAAAGTGCTTGAGTGATGCTTCTCCTCCATAGTAGGCAACAAAAGACCAAGATTTGAAAGGAAGGATCTTGGACCATCTATAAGCTATTTGTTCTAAAGCTCATTGAGCTATGTATGTAAATGTATGCATTCTTGTATTATTGAAACTTATGAAACTATTGTAATGAAATTGAATCCTTTTTGTATTTTGTTATGGCATCTTTGTTTGTATATTCTCAATAAGAAAAGAAAAATTTTGTTGCAATGGATTGTTAAATAGTTTATTTATTCACAAAGTGATAGCTTAGGAAATTTTTACTTCAGTTAAGGGTTGGCATGTTATATAATGAACTATGAGAAATCTCCAAAATTACAAAGACATTAACCTTCACCAATAGTTAGAAATTTTCAAAAAAATGTATACTATAAATGAAGCCTTCCCAAAAAGACATAACCTCTCTAGGAGTTAGGATGTCCAAGTAATCAACTAGAATGCAAATATGCCAAAATTTAAATAAATGATACCTAGGGCTGAATCTGGAAAAAGTGCATGTGCCCAATAATAGAGCTCTTAAATACCTTTCAAATAATAGAGCTCGGAGGTCCAAACGAAAAAAATTGACTTCAAACAAAAAATAAAATGTACCTACAAAAAAGTCTAGCAAAATGACCAACACCATTATGAAGTATGTGGAACCAACTTTCCATAGATATCTCGTTTACAAAAAGCTGACTCTTGGTTTGCAAGATATGTCACGTGAGAAGAATCCCAATTTGGGCTTTAGGGGGAAAAATATTAGCCCTTGGGGCTAGCAATTAGTCACCAGTAAGACCACAAGTCTTATTGAGGAAAAATAAAAAAGGCATCGCTTGCATGGGCGTTGGTGCTAGTGGTGCAGGCCAGTGGCGGCTTAACGCAATAGAAAGGGGATTACCCCATGACTTTTTCCCTCAAACGATGGGCTTGGCTCAACCATGAACTAGCCACTAAAAACAAACCACCTAAAACAAATAAACATAGGTTTTTAATAATTTTAAAATATTTTTTAATAAAAAACCTATGACAAAATTAATGCTTTTGTATTGTGATGATTTGACCAATATGACTAGGTACTCTATAGAATTGTACAAAATGATGCCAACCTAAGGAATATGTTGCCAAATATTCTACTAGCATGTGACTCTAACAACTGTGTAGATGTCATATGGACGTCGTATGACTGTACAAACAATTTTGGTGATGGTACAACAAAAAACCTCTAAGGGCCTAAGGAAAAATTCTTTGATTTCGATGATTTGACATGTGATCTTAGGGTTTTTGGACCTTTTGGAAATAATGGCAGGGTCTATTTTTTCCTAAAGTGCTCCAAAAAATTAGCTACCTCTTGATCTAGCAACCACCTCCCAACTTCAAACCCTTGTAGATCTAGCAAAATATGTCAGATTTTGACCAAACAAAAGCTAATATTGACTTTATTAAATGCCCTAGACTCAATCCAGAGCTCAAATTACCTCCAACAACACCAAAATTAACTTGCAATAGAATCCCACAAAGAAGAAACCCCCAAAATGAGTGTTTTTACAAGATTTTCTACTTCCCAAGATCACCATATGGTAGAGGGGAAGAACATACTCAACCTTACTAAAATCCATGAAGATATCTCATTTGTAATAGATTTACCCTCAAATTTGAGAAGGATTTTGCATGGTCATGGCTCTGATACCATGTTGGAGCTAAAGATTAGCTTTATACCTAAGACCACCTGTAAAAACAATAAAATCCTTCCACAATAGAGTATGCAAGAAATGAGCTTGCTTGATATTAATATATATCAAATATGATGATGAGGTATATTAAAGAAGAGTGCAATAGCCTTGCTTATATAGACAAGGTGTAATGAAGTACCAATGCAAAACTTTAAATTACTTATGTCATTATTAAATGACTTATGCCATTATTAAATGACTTATGCCATTATTAAATGACCTAGGACACTAGCATTAAATAAAAGCTCAAAAGATAAAATATTATCTAGATAACTAAAGCTTCTAGAAATATCCCTGGGACCTCAGTGGACTTAACATGTAAAAAAGACCCACTAATTAACTAGTTAGGAAAATTACCTATTTACACCAATACTTAGGATATTGGTCCTTCATTCATTTTTTGGAAAATTTGGTTGGAGCATAATTGATGTATTTTTCAGGAATGCCATAATAGAGTTGTAGACACATAAAATTGACCTAGGCCTGCAAACTTTATATTTCTTCTCAAACATAATTAAAATATTTAATTATGTCCTATGGTCCAAATTCAACTATTAATTAAATAATTCTCAATTATTTAATTAATTCATATCTTTTATTCCTCCTGAATATTTAAATAAATAAATTATATTTTTTTTATATAAATATGTCGATAATTTCCTATGTCCCTCTATAATTAAATAAATTCCTAAATTTATTTAATTATTATTTGTCCACTATTTCTTCCTGATTATTTAAATAAATAAACTTTATTTATTTATTTAAATACATCATTAATTTCTTATATCTTCCTATAATTAAATAAATCCCTTTGATTTATTTAATTATTATCCACCTTGGATTTTTCTAATTTTAAATAAAGTCATTTATTTAAAATTCCCCACTTTCTATTTTCCCACCAAGTAAATAATTTAAAATCATTATTTACTGTCACATGACCCCACCACTTTTGAATTAAATTAATTTTTAATTCAAAAGGTCATGTCAACCTTTAAAATCAAATAATTTTAAATTATTATTTGATTTTCCAGCTGTTTCTTTTTACGTGCCCAATATCTTCTTGTCACATGCATTCTTTTCCATTGATTTGATTTTTCTAAAATCAAATCACAACCCTTCATTTCAAATTTTACCCTAATGTTTCCCTAACCCTAATTGACGGTTGCCACATTTAATTTTAGCCTTTGATCTTAGGGCATCTCTCAACTAACAATCTTGGCCATTCATCCAAAATTGACTTTTCTATAAAAAGGCAATGTCAACCTCATTTTGTCACTTCAAGCTTCCATACTTTATGCTTCAGACTTTTGGTTTGGTTGCAATTATGATTAAATTGCAACAATAGTGCAATCCTTCAATATTTGCTTAGGGCTTAGTCATAGGTCAATAGTTGCTCACAAAATCTAAAGGAAAACACCATTTTGCAGCAAATGGAGAAGGGAAATGAAGGTCAATCATGGAGGGCATGAAGGTTGTTTGGTGAAGCTTTTCCTTTGTTTATGCATTTCTACTCCATTTTACTTCATTGTTTAGCTAGGCTTTTGTTTATGCATTTGATTTTATGCTAACCTAGTTTTTTTTTCCTTAGTTACATTGGTGAACCTGATGCCACAAACACTTTTTTGTAAATTTTCGTACGGTTTTTCATCATTTTTTGAAGGTACAAGTATGGAACGCCATAAACAAAACTTTTTGAGCCGCATTTGGTGCATTGCGACACATTTTCATTTGGGAACGATACATCCACAGTACCGAGCCGCATTTGACAGCCTGAACGACGCATTCAACCTGTTGCAACGCATCTGCTAGCCGAAATGACACATCTACTATTGCAACACATCTGATAAGCAGAGCAACACATTTTCCTGTGGAAGGTTTGCTTTCAGTTTTTGACAATATTTTCCAGATTTCTCTTTTCAGTTTCATTAGGTTAGTTCTTTTTGGGTTACTAATATGTTGTTGGCAACATGTGGCAAGTTGGAAGGAGACACTAACCATTTTTTGTTGATGATTTTATAAATATTTTTTAATCCTAAAGAAAACAAACAAAAAATCACAACTACAACTTGCATTATAACTCATCAAAGCTAAAATTTACTTGCATTCTCATAGCATTGGCTTAAAAAAAACCTTTGCCTATCCCATAATAAGGTTGGGTTAAAATGAATGAGTGTTTGAAGTGTCTTGTGGTCTAGTGATAGCTCCTTGGTGTGTATGTAATTCTCTTGCGCCTTGTTGCGATCTTGAGAAACAAAAACACTTAGGGGTTGTTACTTTTCCACCCACATATTTTGATTTGGGCTTTAAAAATAAACAATCTTGTGAGTGTGGAATGAAAATTTTGTGTATGCACTCTCCTCATGCCTTAGTGCGATATTGGATGACCAAACAAAAAATTTTTCATTTCATTTTTGTGTACCTTTTAGAGGGCCTACCTTGGTGGGGAAAAGTACTCACCCCAAGGGAACGACCCAACCGGTGACGAGCTAAAGCCAGGCTACTCCCGACTGGTATACAAAATTGAATGTTGTAGGAAGTCTCAGCATTATAGGTGTGGATGCGTCACACAAACAAGTGATTCCCTCAGTACCCGTGTGGTGTGTGAAACCCTATATAGAGTAACCTCTACAGGATGGGAGTCCTCCTTATCGGAGCTAATCTTGCCTCACATGTGGCCACCTGAATGGGTTCCCTAACTAAAAACCACTTGTGTAGTAGCCAAAATCCTTTTCTATTTGCTGGTGCAACAATGGTCATTGCTAAGCCATCCCACATTTTTGCAGTTCTTAGTAGAGATGAAGAGTTTTTCATGGGAGATTCATGAGAACTCGAAGCTTGGCTAACCTGAGAAGTGAGTGTTGTGTAAGGGGGAGCTAGTGTGTCTAAGCTTTTAAGTCATCCGCTAAGAATAAGCGTGGCTTGAGAAATCCAAGTGGGAATCCAATGAATATAGTCCTTGCCATGCCTAATATTTGTGCTTGTCTTCAATGTGCTTGTTGTCAAAAATTCAAAACCAAGTGTTTTCTGAATCAATGAACACATAAACATCCTTCACAAATTTGGAAAACCACAGTCAAACTGAAACAACTTCAAAAATTACCCAAAATTGCAAGAAAACCAGACTATCCAAACTGCAACGCATTCGAGACCTTGTACAATGCATCTAACTGTGCTAAAACACATTTTCTACATAGAATAATGCAATTGACCTATTGAACTACATCTATTGTCTTAAACAACACATTTGATAACACTGCAATGCATTTGAGACTCTGAAATGCATTTGCTACCTGAAACAACACATTTGCATATCATTTAGGAAAACCATTGTCACCATCCAAATCTGAGACCAAACACTTTCAATCTATTTCTAAACATCTTTCCTTAGTGGTCTTTGTCCAAAAACTAGAAGAAAATTTGATCAAATTTCCCATCTTTGCATCTTTTAGTTTGCATTTAGTTTTTTGCCATAGGTCTAGCATTGTAAATTCTAGTTGCATCCTAGGATCCGCCATCATTTTTCAGCATAGACAAAATCTAGGTCCTCATTTTATAGTCTTTAGAATAGGAAAACTCTCCATACTTTGTGAAACCTTTTCCTTCAAAAGTAGATTGTCATTGGACTAAATCAAAATCATTCCTTTAGTCTTTGTCCTTTTATGTGAGATATTTCCAACTCATAAGTCTAGTTTGGAAACCTCACCTTGCCACTTTGTCATTTCACTTAGTCCTACAAATAGTCCTTTGATAATCAAAATTGAGAAATTGACCAAACTTTGGATGGTTAGTAAACCTTTCCTAAAAGTCTACCAAAATTGATTGCACCTTAAAGTTTCCTTATACCTTGCATTTGCATACCCCAAAACACTTTAGCCTTCCACCATTCATTTTAGTCCTCATTATCACTTTGCATTTGATTGCACCCCTTATTCCAAAAATCTAAAAAACATAGTGTCATGCAATTTTCATACATAGGCTTGGTTGTCATTCACTTCATCCCCCATTTATTTGAGTAAATCTTATATGGTTGAGACTAGACTGCAAAGAGAGAGAAGAGAAATGGACCCCTTCAGACAAGGAAACAACCCTTACAACTTTCCTAATGACATGAACTTAAACATAGACATGGGGACACCTTTCATCAATCCCTTTAGAGACATGAACATTGCATCTTTCTCATGCAACCCCTTTGAACAATTTATACGTAGAGATGAAAATGAACAAGTGTTCATGGAAGACCTAGAAGTTGCTACCCAAAACCCTGAAGTGGCTTCCTTTGTAGAAGAACTACTATTACAAGATTTAGAGTGATATTTAGCCATGCTTCTACACCAAGGGGATAAATTGCCACGAGGATTCAATATTAATACCTTGAGAACAGCATCTCCAAACCATGGTACACAGACTAGCCAACCTCTTTCAACACCACAACATAATACCTCCATTGGTGCCACAACACAAAATGCCATAAACACCATCAACGCTACTTCCATTGGCACCACCACTCAAAAAACAACCAACACGGTTAGTAAAACATCTATTGTGGGAACATCAACCATAACACACGCCATATCACAACCAATCCCACAAATATCAACAATTCTGTCACAAACTGTTGGAGCTACATTTGGGTCCTCATGCAATACAATGGGGACAAATTCATCAAACCTTTTATGTGTATCTTCATCTAATGCTATGGGAACAACATCATCAAATCTTTTACTTGGGTCCTTAACTAATGCTATGGGAACGACATCATCAAATCTTTTACTTGGGTCCTCAACTAATGCTATGGGAACAAACTCATTAAACACCTTTGGGAGAAACAATAGAAAAATTACTATTCAAGGACCACAACCCAATGTCGATATCTCATCACAGGTCAATACCAACACTAATATGCCCCAAAGGAAAAACACAAATACCCCACATGGCCACATTTACCAATTTGGACAAGGAAACCAAGTAACACAACACATGACTCCATTTGGTCATCAAAACATTCGAGGGTAGAAAATTCCGCAAATACAAACTAAAACTGTTGGAACACAGATTCCCACATACGCATCCCACATTCATACACAACAACACATTCCCACTCAAAACACCCAATACCAACAAATTCCAAATGTGCCATACGTTCCACAACAATATCAAAACATATCATCACAACAAATGGGAACTCATGGGATACCCATTACCAGTATGTGTGATGCCACAAACAACCCTATAATAGATGCACTCACGACTCAACTTGTTGCCTTGCAAAAACAAGTGGAGAACATGAAATTTTCCAACAAGAAGACACACACATCCTATGACTTATGTCCATACCCATTTGACACGAGTATACACATGCCACCATTCCCTCCAGGATATGTGGTACCCAGCTTCTCCAAATACAAAGGAAAGACTAATCCTCTTGAGCATATCAGATAATTTATGACCAATTGCATGGACGTCACATGCGAACATACCTATCTGATGAGACTCTTCCATAGAAGTCTTGTGGGTTTTGCACTTTATTGGTTTTCTCTCTTACCCAAAGGGATAAAGTCATGGGATGAACTTAGAAAATTATTCCTACAACATCGACACAGACATTACCATTGCCACTTTATGTATGACTACTCAAGAAGACACTGGCGAGACCTTCATTCCATTGTTCCAAAGATGGCGAGGTTTAGCAAGTTGATGTCCTGTTGAGATACCAAAAAAGGAAAAAGTAAACATGCTTGTTAAAAAGCTTGTTGGCCCATTGAGATACAACTTGCAAGTTCATTGTTGCACCACTTTCACAGACCTTGTCGAAAAAGGAGTTCAACTTGAAAAATCTCTTATTGCTAAAGGAGAACTCAAATATGCCAGGAAGAACACAAACCCAAACCCACTTAATGACAAAAAAAATATTGGGTCAAGAAAAAACATATCATTAATGATGGCATTGTTGACACTAAAGCAGTAAACATGACATGTCCTGCAATCACATTGAGAGGAACTCAACTGCAAAACGCTCCTTTGACAACACCAACACCTACAATAAATTCCATCCAAAACAATCAAGACCAAGGGAAACCATGTCAAACCCGACAATTTCCAAAAAGATGCACATACAACCCCTTGGGAAAACCAATTGAAGTTGTCCTCAAGAAGCTCATCCAAAACAACGTCATCACATTGCAGGACCCTAAAGCATATGACCCAAGGCAGTTCAAGCCATCATGGTGGGATGATAATGCATTATGTGATTATCATCGAATAAAAGGGCATAAAACTTCTTCCTATAGATAGTTAAGAAATCTCATACAAGATCTTATTGAAATTTGTACCATTGAAATAGATGGTCAACAATTTTCTTCAAACTCAGACCATACCATTCAAAAAAATCCACTATAGGATCATGGTTTAGGTAACCCCTCTACATCAGGTCCAAAGAATAATAATAGAGCCAATTACACTCGCACTACTTTTGGCTATTCCAGTGGACCTATAATTAATCACCTACGAGTTGTTGATGAACATGTTAATACCGTCACCATTAAGAAGACTCCAGACTGTAATGTCACCACCCATTGAGGTAAGGTCACAATAGTTGGTCCTCCTGCTAGATAGCCAAAAATCACAATACATGGTTCTTTTTCCAAACAGTCACAACCCAAAGGAAAATTCAATCTTATCGACCAACTGGGTAAAACGCCCGCACAAATCTCCATACTTGAGCTACTATGCATCTCGCCTGCACACAAAGCCATACTTGATAAGGTCTTACAAGAGTCTTCCATAACTACCGACATTGATGTCAACCACTTTGAATCCATGGTCGGATACTTGACTACTCCCCATCATATCACCTTCTCGGACCAAGATTACTCCTCACCTAAGCCATCTCACAGCGATGCATTGCATATTGAAGTTTTCATCCATAAACACAAGGTTAGACACACAACACAAAGGATTAAGGGTTTCCAGTGCATGGAAAACTCTTGCTAGTTCTCTTTAAAATTCTTTTCCATGCTCAGTAGTTTAGGGTTTTGGTTCACTTCCATCTTGCATTCATTTTGCATTCATTCCATCATGTTTCTTTTCCATTTCCATTCTGCCCACTGCTCATCATTTTGTGTCTGGTCTGCTCACCCAAAGATTTGGACCCTTGCAATGATCTTACTATCATTCATCCCCAGACGAAGCCACTGTTGGAACTGTAAAAATCTGATAATTTTACATATTGATTTTACTCATAAATTTCCAGATTGGTCCTACCATATGCATATTTCACCCATTTCTCGCCATATGGTCTCATTGTTCTGTTGGGTTTTGCATAGTTCACGTCATGGTCTATATTGGCGTGACAATATCAGGGTCTCCCTGATCCTTTTTTCTGCTTGTAAACGTCTGTGTTTCCTATCGGCAATACATTTTCTGTGTCACAGTGATTCTAGTTTACTCACTGGCAGTTATCGGCAAGACTTTCACATTGTTTCAGCGACTGAGGAGAATACTCATCGGCAAGAGTTGCGACATCGATATAAGGTCTTGGCGAACTCTTTAGGTCTCAGCGACAAGCACATTAAGGATTTACTTCGGCCAAACAGGTTGCTTTCGGTATTATGTCTTGGCGAGTATCTTTTGTCTTACCGACCGGCAGCTGAAGGAACGTTTCGGCAAAATATTTTCTTTGATGTAATATCTTGGCGATCTTACCTTGTCTTGCCGAGCAACAGTAAAGGTGAACACTTCGGCCAAACTGAAGGTATTCGATATAAGGTCTTACCGAATTTAAATTTTCTTACCGACTATGCTAACAAATGTTGTTTCAGCCAGACTAGGCGATATCAATGTGAGGTCTCGGTGAATGACCTCCGGTCTCGCCGATGGAACACAAAAATACTTTTCGGTATGAGAATTTCCTTGTCTCAGCGACTCAGTTTGGATGAATACTTTCGGTATGACTCAAAGCTTTCTACGAGAGGTCTCCCCAACATTGATATGTCTCACCGACTTGTGTAGGAAGTTATTTCGGTAAGAGTTAAGGTTTTCGGTATGAGGTCTCGGCGAGTGACCTTCGGTCTCGCCAATGGAAAACAGGAAGGACCTCGTCAGCATAAAAATGATTTGTCTCAACGACACTCAAGGATGGTTGGGGTCTTTCGGTATAACAAAGTAATCTGCATGAGGTCTTCCCAATATCATAATGTTACAGCAACAGTGAATGAAAACAAAAGCGCATCGGTGAGAGATATCTTATGTCTCAGCGATTGGAAGGAACGTAACATGGGGCTCTCGATGAAACATAATATATGTTGTATGACATCTCACTGATGGCATAAGGTCATGGTGAAACACAAAGGGGAAAAAAGGATACTTCTTGACTTCAGCATAATGAACAAATGGTCATGGCGAAAGCGAACAACACAAAGAACAAAGGAACACGGGATGACTAATGATTGACGATTGAATTTCCTTTGGCACACTTTCTGGTGGTCTCAGCAACTGTTCCATTGGAGATTAATAAAGATTCAAACATTGTGGGATGACATATGAGAATTTCTAAAATACCGTTGCAGGCCAACATGAAAATTTCCCAAATTCTACAGTTGGCCGACATGAATTTGAAGCGATATGATTCTTGATGATGGTGTATAAATATGCACTCCTAATTGTAATTGAGACATGAGATTTTAGAATCATACAGTAGGTAGATTAGGAATGGATAGAGGAGAATAAAGTTCTCATTTCAGAGACTATGTTGCATGCTTTCAAATGGCGATTTCAATGAAATTCAGCTAGTGTGGCAGTCTATTTTTGGTATCAATTGTATGTTGAGTTTATTGAAAAGTATTGCTAAGTTGTCTCCAAGTTGATTCTTTCTAGTTATTTAAATTGAAGTAACAAGCTTATTTCCAGTTTATCAGTGCACATTTGTTGTATCTGTGTGATTAATCTATTGGTTCTCTCAAGCAATGATTAAATCCTTTTTGTTGATCACAGTAATCAGGGGGAATTCATCTGGATTATTAAAGTAGAGCTTAGTGGAAAAAATCTTGCATGTTTATACAAGTTATAAACAAATTATATGCCATCAATTTTATTTTCTGCCAGAATAAGTTGCCCACTTCTGTTTCATCTGACTCTGAATACCTAATAAGGCACTGGTCTCTGCAATTTCATCATTTAGATTCATTTAGTTTCTTTATATCTATTAATTAAGCATTTTAGGATTTAGATCAAAAGATGGCTATTGCTATCAGGTTTGATTTCATTTGTTCACTTCCATTTTCCATTGTGGACAAATCATTGCAAGAAAGATAATCATAAGTCAAGTCTACTTTATTCATAAAGGTACACCCGCCTAGGTTCAGCAGCACCTGAAGAGTAGAAGGTTGAGTTCTCTTGACCTTTTCTGTTACCCTAAAACGTACCAAGAGATTGGCAGCCTCTTGAGGTATCTTTACCTACATTTTTGAGAGCTAACATGTGGATGCCACCAAAATCATTGTCATAAATGCATATGATGATGAGGAATGCTCTTCTAGGGGCATTATCAAACTTCCTATTCGTGCGGGGCTGGTAATTGTCGATACCACATGTCAGGTCCTGGATCTTGAGCTACCTTATAACATCCTACTTTGTTGACCTTGGATCCATTCCTTAAAGGCCATACCGTCCACCTACCATCAATGTTTGAAGTTTCCTTTCAATGGCACCAAAATTACCATACCTGGAGATCCTAATCCCTTCTATTATTGCACCAATTTGAGAGGTATTTTTGAACACCAAGTGTCAATTAATCACGAAGCTTCAACATCCACCTCTTCCAAATGCATCAATCTGTTCACACTCACCAATCCATCCACATCCACTCCTTCAACCTCCACTGTACCATCTCCTACCAACATCCCAAATGTCGACCCTAATATCAAGATCCAGGACAAAGGTTGCGGCGAGTACAAGTTGAACACTGCCTATTGTATCACTAAGATACCCAAGTCTCCAAAATCTTATGGTAGGCCTTGTTTCAAACTAGACCCCAAGGAGATATTTAAGGTTCCTCCTACAATGACTTTCACAAAATGGGTAGAACTAAATAAAGAGGATATCTCGACCTGGATTTACAAAGACCAAGAAGACCCATCCTCATTACTAGTACAAAAATATGGAAAAGGCTATGAAATGAAGAAGACGAAAGGCTATGATGGAATTAGTGGCCTTGTTATATAAGAGACTGGAAGAAGGGAACCCATAATGCCTTTTGGAAGAAAAAAGTATTTGGGGTTAGGGTTTGAGCTAATTGAAACTGACGATCCACATACCCATGTACTTTCGGGTGAGGGTGCGAATGCTTCTGAATGTGTCGAGACGATCAAAGATTCCCTTATTGAGACTAACTCGTACAAGTGGGAATTTGGTTCTCAAAGATCCCTGAGTGACTATGACCTTGCTAAAATGTTTCTAGAACCTGGTGAGCCTTTGTTTGATGAAAGATTCAAAAAAAAATTTAAGATTGGCCCACCATAGAATCTTTCTAATGACAATCGTAAAATCCCAAAGAAAAGGGAAGAATGGGTCAGAGTCCTTTGGCCTCGTGATGATGACAAACCTACACCATCATTTGACCCAATTGACCATCATTCTGACTTGTTTGTCCTGCCACCTAACACTATTGACCATGATTCCAATCCATTTGTCCCCTATTTTTCTGATGAGTCCAATTTTCCCGAATCTAATGAAGATGACGATTGGATGGAATCCAACTGGGACTTTGAGGAAAATTTTGTCTTTACCCTTTTAGCCTTATTTTGCATGCTTTCAACATTATCACCACCTTTTACCAACATTGATGATGGTATCTCCCTTATGTATCCACAACTCATTGATTGGGATCAACAAGGCCCGCCCACTATGGACATTTTTCAAAATGATGAAGCTATTGCATAATTCATGGGACTCTATGAAGGAGTACTGATTAGGGACCATAAAGCTAGATTAACTATAGATCTTGATTTTGTAGCATACTTCGGGGAGACTATGCAATCCTCCAGTCACAAAAATAGTAAAAATAAAACAAGAAAAGACACATCTTTAGGTGAAAACCACAAGGCACCTTCTGACGATACAAAAGTAAAAAGAAAGGACATATATGAGGGTGAAAACCTCTCTAAGGTGCCCAAGGATGAAGGATTGGACTTTCTTCCTATTACACATGAGAAATCAACAATGCTCATTGAAGACACCATGAAAGTTAATATAGCCACACTAGAGGATCCCAAAATGGTTCTCTTTGCAGCTTCTTTGAAAAAAGAAGAAAAGCTTGAATTTCAAAAATTCTTCTTGAAACGTAAGATCAACTTCGCTTAGTCCTATGCCGATATGCCTGGATTGGATCCAACATTAGTTTTGCACCATTTTCCCTTGCTTCCAAATGCCAAACTGGTCAAGCAAAAGCTACGAAAGATGCACCCGAAAATTTCCTTGTTATTCAAAGTTGAACTCAAAAAGTTATTGGATGCAGGATTCATAAGATCAATAGACTATGCTGACTGGATTTCAAACCTCATACTTTTCAATAAGCCAAATTTTCAATATGCATCTGTACAGAATTTCACAATCTGAAAAAGGCATGTCCGAAGGATGATTTTACACTTCCAAACAAAGACATCATTGTGGATCTTATAGCAGGATACGAGAATCTATCCCTCATGGATGGTTTCTCGGGATACAACCAAATTCACATCACCCCAGAAGATCAACACAAAACAACATTTACTCGTCCCTGGGGTACATACTGGTACATACTGCTAGAATGTCATGCCTTTTGGCCTGACGAACACAGGTGCTACATATTCATAAGCCATGACAACAATATTTGATGATCTCATGGACACGCTAATGGAAGACTACGTGGATTACCTCTTGGAAAATTCTTTGACACGCAATGATCATCTAAAAGTGCTGGATAAAAACTTTAAAAGGATGGAAGAGTACAAGGTCCGTTTGAACCCTAAGAAGTGTGTCTTCAGTGTGACTTCAGGAAAAATTTTGGGATACAAATTTTCTCACCAAGGTATTGAAGTTGACCTCGCTTTAGTGAAAGAAAACTTGGGCATTCCTCCACCGAAAGCAGTGAGCTCAGAACATCACAAGGTAGATTACAGTCCATCTGATGCTTCATTGGACAGTTAGCTGACAAATGCCAACTGTTCCAATGTATGTTGTGCAAATGCATCCCCTTTGTGTGGACCGACAAGTGTCAAGTGGCCTTCCAAAAGATCAAATATTATTTATTGACACCACCCATCCTAATGCCTCCCATTGACGAAAAAACTCTGATTTTGTATGTTTCTACAACCAATTCAACACTGGGGGCATTATTAGCACAAAATGACTATAATGAGAAAGAAAGAGCTATATATTACATCAGTCACACCTTGGTTAGATATGAACTCAACTACACGCCTATTGAACATTCCTGTCTCATAGTTGTCTCTGCCACTCAAAAGTTGAGACATTACACGCTGAACCATAAGACACAACTAGTGGCAAATATTGATCCATTGAAGTATCTCCTAAATCGGGCAGCGTTAACAGGTCGATTGGAAAAATGGATTATGATACTAAGTGAATATGATATACAGTACGTGGAGCACAAATCTATAAAAGGATAGGTAATAGTGGATCAACTCATTGATGCACCCGTACAAGGTGATCATCCTTTGGTAGCTGACTTCCTTGATGAATTCATCTTTCATGTAGACTCTAAATCACCTTGGAAGCTCTATTTTGATGAGTCCCATACAGGTCATGGCTCGGGAGCAGGTATATTGTTCATCACACCACAAGGGGACTCTATTCCTAAGTCATTCTAAATCACCTTCCCCTGCACTAACAATGTTGTTGAATATGAGGCACTCATCACAGGACTCTGAATGGCTATCAAATGGAAAATCAAAACACTCCTAGTATTTGGAGATTCTCAATTGGTTATCAACTAGGTCAATGATGAATATGACACCAAGGATGAAAAGTTGATGCTCTACAAATGCATGGTTGATAGCTTTCTATCATATTTTTACATGATCACTTTTGAGCAAGTTCCTGGAGCACATAACAAGGAAGCAGACACAATGGCCACAATTGGATCTCTCCTAGAAATTCCTAGCAATGTGCCGCAATTTGAGTTCTTAGTGGAATAACTGTTGGTTCCCACTTATGATATTCCTGAGTCAAAAATGGTTTGTGAGCTTGTTGGTCTGAATTCACCTTGGTATCAAGACATATATGATTACCTCTAGTCCCAGACACTCCCACCGAACCTTTCCAATAACCAACGTAAATCCTTTATCTGCAAAGCCGCCTATTATACCATCATCAGTGATACCCTATATAGATACAACTTTGACAATACCCTTCTTTGATGTCTCGACACTGACGAAGCACAAACAACCTTACGTGAGGTACATGAGGGTATATGGAGATCTCATTCAAGTGGCCCAACATTAGCTAAGAAAGTTATGAGATGGGTATTATTTTCCCATAATGGAAAAGGATTCCCTTCAGTTTGTAAGAAAATGTCATTAATGTCAATTGCACAGTGATCTGATTCATGAGCCCACACAAGAACTTTGACCAATCAGTTCTCCTTGGCCCTTCATACAATGGGGACTCGACCTCATGGGAAAAATCCATCCCACCTCAACCAATGACCGTAAATTCATTATCACCACCACCAAATATTTCACCAAATGGATAGAGGCCATTCCCCTCACCTATATAATGGGCAAACAGATTTCCAAATTCATCCTTAACTACATCATCTACCAGTATAGTGTTCCACAATCTATCATCACAGATAATGGTCATCCTTTCAAAAATAAAAATGTCTATGAGCTTTGTGAACACTTCCATTTTCAACATCAATTCTCCACACCCTATTACGTGCAAGTTAATGGTCAAGCCAAGGCATCCAATAAGACAATTATCAAGATTCTTAAGAAGACCGTCAATGACACTAGTTGTGGCTGGTACCTACAACTTAATCCTGCTCTATGGGCTTACCACACCAACATTTGCATTCCTACAAGAACCACCCCATTCACCTTGGTCTTTGGAGCTGAAGCTATCTTGCCCATTGAGGTCGAAATCCCCTCCCTCAGAGTCTTTATGAAGGGGTTGATTAATGATGAAGAGTATTGGCAGTTGTGATTGCATGAGCTGGAATTGATAGAAGAACACAGAAAAAATGCCTTGAATCACTTACAGGCATATCAAAATTTCCTTTACCGTAGTTATAATAAGAGAGTTATGGTCTGAAAGTTGACATTGACGACTTGGTCTTAATGCAAAATCCAAAGAATCAGGACCTGATCGTGAGAAGCCCAACAAGTTTGAGCCTAATTGGTTGGGCCCTTACATCATCACTGTCGTATTTTTTTTTGGCACTTACTAGTTGGCTACTCCAGACAGGGAACAATTGAAAAAACCTATCAACAGTTTGCAACTCCACAGGTTCTACACATAGCATTAGAGAGCTTGGCTGAAAACCAAAAAAATACAAAAAAAATGAAAAATAAAAAAAATCATCACCTTGATGAAAACCTGGAAAACAAGCGTCTTGGTGACACCAAAAAATTAGAAAATATCTAAAATAGTAAAGAGAAATAATTCATCCAATAGTGAAAACCACTTCGGTGGTGCTTTGGATAGGTACCATGGTGAAAACCTGGCAAACAGGCACCATGCGTAGATGGTCTTTGCTTTGCCATCTACTATCACTCCATCTACCTTTTTCCATAATAAACACCCAGTCATTCGACACCCTCGCAACTTCTGTTAGATTTATTTCCATGGCTGACAATGATTGACATCAGGTCTTGTATATCATCCACTTGTCATCCCAGGTACGTCCTTTTCCATCTCATTCATCTTGGCTAAGTCCTAGACCTGACTAGGGGAAACACCCTTATCATCTGACTACAATGGGTATCACACATGGTCTCGTCAATTGAAACTGTCCTGAAAAATCCATAAAAATTGCAAAATGTCTTAAAAAAATTCATAAAAATCATAAAATGTCCTAAAAAAAGTCATAAAAATAAAAAAAATGTCCTAAAAAAAGTCATAAAAATCATAAAATGTCCTAAAAAAAGTCATAAAAATCATAAAATGTCCTAAAAAAAGTCATAAAAATTAGAAAAATGTCCTGAAAAAAGTCATAAAAATCATAAAATGTCCTAAAAAAAGTCATAAAAATCATAAAATGTCCTAAAAAATCCATAAAAATAAGAAAATGTCTTGAGAAAAATCCATAAAAAATTAGAAAATGTCCTAAAAAAGTCATAAAAATCATAAAATGTCCTGAGAAAACCCAAAAACAATCAAAAAATTTTAAAAAACACAAAAAAATCCAAATAACACTCAAAAATCCCAAAAATGGAGTCGAAGTTTGTCATGTCAGTCATGTCAATCTTTGTCGTTGTCGAACTACATTGTCTCTGCGCACTTGCTATGTAGGCAAGGCTCATCTTTGAGCCCCCGAGACATTAGGTCTGTCCTTTCAGGTTTGTCAAAATAAAATCATGACTCAATCTTTGATCTTTAAGACAGTCATTGGTCGTGTCGAACTACGAGGTATTGGAGTGTATGACATAGGCAAGGCCATCAATCGATGAGCCCTCGAGGCAATACTAGGTTAGTCCATTAGGGTTCATGGCATTCACTATCACACATGTCAGATATCTTCAAATCAAACAAATTCTTTTTCATCCTAAATCAGGAAATTCTTGAACAAACTTTGACAATCATTTAATCGGCATTTCGGTTAAATTTGACATGTCAATGTCGACATATGATCAATTCGGTCATCTAGTCAATAATTTAGTCAAACTATCATAACAAGTCAACCTGTCAACTCTTGGTTATTCTTCAGATACATCTTCCTGAAGAACAACCTGTGTCATTTATTTATGCTTTAGGATATGTCTTTCCTAAGCATAGACACTGTCATTTAGCATTTTGAGGGATTCTCGTGACATTTGAGGGTCGATCCCCTCGTCATTGAGATTATTCAGGATGTGTCCTTCCTAAATTTTACATTACCTGGCATCTCTCACACATAAACCTAGACTTCGTCAACCTTTGCACTTTGACATCAAAACACTTGACATCTAAACATACTTGGCAAACACTATCTTTAATTTTGGCACTTGTCATTTTATTTTTCATCATGCTACTAGTTCCTCGAGGATGTCCTGGCATCAGGATTTAGAGGAGCAACGATATATCATGATGATTGTCTTGTCTTTTTCCAAACTGTCATGCTACTAGTTCCTCAAGGATGTCCTACATAGGATTTAGAGGAGCAACCATGTTTCATGGCTCGTCTTTCTTGTTTGCAGTTGGTTGTGACAAAATGACAAGGGAAACTAAGTTCCTCATATGAGTCATCATCATCCTTTCCTATGACTGCTTGTTCTATGTGATGGTACGACCATGCACACCATTGATTTATTTCATATCATGGTGTTTGTTGGAAATTACAATAACCTGCCCAATGATGATTAACGCAACACCTATTAGTAATTTGGTAGTATATTGAAGGATTATTTCTCTGCACTAACATCTATCTCCTTCGGTCTGGTCATCTTCCTTCTTTTGTCTCTTGATGATATCCTGTGACATACAAAAATAATTGCATACATGCTCATATATAGACATTGCATTAGTACATTACACATTTGCATACATCCATTCAATAGTTGCCTTTACATCATTTGCATTAACATAACATATAAGTGCATTAAACATTTTTCATATATCATCCATATCATTCATGCATATAGATTTAGGATTATTACATGAAGCATCGCATATCGTATAATCCATACATACACAATCATACATTAACACATACATAATCATAAGAATGGCATCCATTAGTTTCAAAAACATTAAGCATATATAGAACACCATCATCATCATTAAATAACCATCATACATAAAGTAGTATCATCATTGCATCTCATCATAAATAACCATCATAAGTGCCTACATCCCATAAAATAAAATGCATCATCATAGGAATCATCACATAAATCACAATACATAAGCATAATATAATCATAAGGCATCACAACATAACACATAGCATAGAATCCGCACCAAAATGGCATCATATATATATATATATATATATATATATATATATATATATATATATATATATATATATATATATATATATATATATATCTCAAAATAATGTCATGGGATAGAGTCTCGAGGAATCCCAAAAATAGAGCTCACAGGCTCGATAGTCAATATATAAATGTCTCAACATAATGTCAATATAACATGCCCTAAACTATACTCTCCTCATCCCCTCAAGGTGAGGAATGAGGTGATCGATGCTCTCTCACATGAACTGATGGTATCAACTGGGACCCCACAAGCTGGCTCAGTGATGACCCTGGTACTATGATAGGTGGCTGGCTATGATGTGATATGTGTCCTGATGATGTGTGGTCATGGTTGGACCTGTGCCCTGATGAATTCCTATGGCTATGGTGAGACCTAGTCTTGATGAATGTCCTAATGAAGTAGAAGGGATCACACTGCTCTAACTTTTGTTGCTATGGATCTTATTGCTACTCCCTAAGCCACTACCTATCCTACTCCGGGACCGTGTAACATTAGGATCTTGCTGGTCCCCTGACATTGCTCTCTCATACAAAATCCTATACTGCACTCGGCTAGCACTCATCCTCGCCAGCTCTTTAGCCACCTCTCCCACTGGCCCAGTGCATAACTGTGAAAACTCCAAGCACCCTACCTTCATTGTCCTCTCCAACTCCTTTCCAAGTCTTGTCCTCCCTACCCTCAGTCCACTATCCACATCTCCTTTGGTCCTCCTCACCCTCCACCATCACTCTCTATCCACTCTCCTCATCATCCATGTCCTCCTCTCCACCAATATCAATCTCCTCCTTGCCCATACATCCTCCTCCCCACTAACATCTAGTGCCTCCTCTCCTCCCTAGCCACCTCTACCTCCATCGGATGAGGTCCCACTAGCTGCTCTGTTGGATGCTCTGCCTCTGCCCTAACCTCCTCCTATCGGCCATCCTCTCTCTCCTCCTCTCCCTCCTCTCAGATAGATGCTAGCAAGACTCGCTCAACTCACTAGTGCAGTCTCTTGGCTCTCCTTTGACCTCTCGCTCCTCCTCGTCCATCTCCACCATCACCTCTCCCACCACCCCCTGTCTTCTCCATCTCCTTCATCCCCCTCGTCTCCTCTACCTCCATCCCTCCCTCTCCCTCTACCACCATCCCTGACTCCTCTCCCTCCTCGACACACCCATGGTACCATTACCTGTCGATCAACCAACGTTGGCTGATCTGGATCTATCAATGGAAGTGTCCTATGAGTCATCCACCGTGCATCATAATTTGGAGTGGTCCCTGCATCTACTAGACCCTCACTCCATCCCCACTACTGTGTTACCAAGCTGTCAATTTGCTACTCGACCACTATTACTATTATAGGTAGTCCCCACACAGTCTCCCATGATGATCACACATACTTTGTTGTGCCTATAGGTACACCCTGCTACTCTCCAAACTGTCTCAGTACCCATTGGGGAAGGTACATCTCTATAATCAGCTAGGACTGCACTATCCATCCAATGAGCTATCTGAACTATCTACAAAATGAAAGGTGATCCTCCTATCTTGGCCACTGTCCATAGTCTTTGTACTACCTCCACATAAACCCCACCAAAGTGTCAATAGCACGGCGCCAGTACCCTATATCTCCCACATGAGTTTGTGTAATTGAGCCCGCATATAAGTAGACATAGGGCATACCCTCAGCTAGCTATCTCTACACTTGTGGTTGAAATACGAGAATATGCTCCCATGCCCAGATCATTAGGACCGTTGTCCCACAACTGATACTGCGTGACTCCCTGTAGGAAACATCATGTAGTTGATGATATAGCATCCCAATTAGACATGGTCCCCAAGAAAATACTGTCATGTCCTACCTCATCCTGATTAGTACATCTTCCCATCCAATTAGGAAACCGTGACCACGATGATCTAGAATCAACACCCCAACTATCAAAGTGCACAACAGTCGTAATGCTTGGCCATGAACTCCTAGCTTATCTTGTATCCTTGAATGCCTAGTTGTGCAACATCCTCATGCTTGTAGTAATCTTTCATGGCCTACAACCCTTGTCAAGGATCATAGACAACTCACTCCCCTCTTATTAGAATCTACAAAATCCCGTAAATGTCCTCCAGGGGCACCATGGCCTCTCTTGTCGACAACTGAAATGAGCAGGTCTCAGAGTGCCATCTCTCCGCAAGTGTTGTCAAAAGGCCCCTATTTTCCCAGATAATGGGCATATAGGTCACGTGAAAGAGTCCTATTTGCATCAAATGCCTCTGCTCACTAGGCCTTAGCTAATCTCTGAATGCATAAGTCATCGGTCTAAACTCTCGCATGTAGATGGGTGGTAACCATTTCTACATATACAGAAACATAGGTTAGCACGTCATTGAAAAATAATCCTTATCATCTACCTACTCAAAAGTGCACACATAAAATGAGCCTAAATTGACTAAACCCTAGCTAAATTTAATTGCATTGTTCTACCCTTCACTTGCATTGTGCCAGTCAAATGTGTTGTTTCAACCTACATATGCATCGCACCATGACGATTGTGTCGTTCGGCCTTGTAGATGTGTCACTTATAGTGATTGTGTTGTTTCATTCATCAGTTGCACTACTTTACTGCAGTTGTGTTGCATCATCTTGTCTTTGCGTTACAATATGGGGATTGTGTTGCACAACTTGGCACATGCATTACACTTTGGCATTTTTGTCACACCAGCTCGCATTTGTGCAGCTTTAAACCTAAACCTAGTAGACCTCTAGCACTTGCGTTGCGACGCATCAAATGCATACAATGTGATGACATTTGCATCATTCACGAATGTAGATGTGTCAAACTACAAAATGATGCATCTACAACCCTATTTTTGATGCCCTAAAAAGCACGAAAAATGAGAAATTAATGAAGTGGGTATAGGGTACATACCAGTGGTTCTGCACCCTCTGGTCGTTGGTAGGTCCATACTCGATATCTGTAATGATCTGCCTCTAGAATCACCATCTTTGTGCAATGTCCTCTATCTCTAAGCTCTGAATATCCTAAAGGAAAAAGTGAAAATGAATTACCTTTCTAACCAAATCAAGCCTATTTATAGGGTGAGAATTAGGGTTTCTTGAAGGGTTTATAACTGGAGGCACATTTGACCATGTTTGACCACCCTGTTGACTTCATTAAACTCGTCAAAATTCATAACCGACTGCACCATTATTTTTCTGGTCATCAAATTGGGGCAGGTGCATGAAGTTGGGTTACACTTTTGTGGCCAACTCCAAAAAAAATTGAAAATGACATAACGCAAGCGTGTTATAATGCGCTCACGTTATGTAATTTTAAAAGCAAAAAAAAAGTGAAAGTGATTAATTTTCTATTGTTTGTTTTTCTGCTCTGCCCACGGCCAAAAACCCTCATTTTTGCACTCGTGTTCTAGGAGGAATTCTACAAATTCATCAACAATAGTTGCTTTTTCTTTGCAAAGATGGCGCCACGACGACGAAGAGGTGTAGGAGGTAAGCATTGTTTGCTATTTGTTTTGAATTTCTTAGTTTCAAGTTGATTTTGTTTGTTTTAGGTTAGATTTGATTTTTTTTTTAAATTGTAGGAGATGCAAATTGATGCAGGAGCATCCAGTGGTGTAAGGGCAATCTTGCATCACCCAAAAATAGTTACATTTCAAGTT